>WBMW01001574.1:1981728-2045626 GCA_013396635.1 Penelope pileata
TTTGAAATTCCAAAATTGTTTTTTTTTTTTTTTTTTTTTTTTTTTTTTTTTTTGTTATTTCACTCCCTTGGCACATAATTTTTAAATTCCTTTGGCCAGTCTTTGTTCTAGTACATAAATAAGAAAACGTTTGAAACAATGGAAATAATAATGATGTAAAAAGATATACTTTTTCTATTTTTCTGAAATGAGCAAAAATATTCAACAACTGCAGTAACTTACTTTATATGACCTTTTCACACTGCTTTCACTCATACTAGAGGAAATAGCAAGTAAATATACTGCTGTGGATCTGGATCACCAGTGATGTCAGTGTTTCTGGTTATCAAGAACACAATGAATACCCTTGACACTCGGGGCTATAAGAAATGAGTTTTTTGACCGATTTTAGTTTCTTGCTTCATTCTTTACCAGGGCATTATTAAAACTGAAAGCTTCACAATTTTCTCATTCAAAGTCCTTTTCAATAGTTAAGAATATGCTTTCAAATCGTAACTTTATCAGTATGTGTGGTTGTGCCTTTATCAAGAAAACATATACACATTTTGTTTGTGATGCTGTCTAAAATCTTGACAGCTAAAGAATTCATCTTTGTAAGTGTAGATTCATTTCTGCTGTTAGTTGCAAGTGAGTAAAAAGCCTCTCTTTTACAGGCTGGATCCAGTGCCACATTGATTATGCAAATAGCCTTTGTGAATGCTTCAGGCATACATTGCTGAAATTGGAAGGTAAGTATCTTGGAAGACAGGATGGAATTTTGAAGCCAATGAATTCCTGCATTACTAAAATATATGCTACTGAGAAATCAGCTCTCCTCTTCTACAAAGCGCAACTGGCTGAAGATGTCTTAAGCGTAGTTTTATACTTCACAGGACAGGCAAGGACACAGTGTTCATACTGAGACTGGCATTTTTCATCTGAAAACTCTTATTTCCCTAACAAAAAAATATCTTGCTTTTTAAATGAAAGATATAAAAAGAGAACATTGACACTGTTGTTTTTTTTCTGATTAAAAATAATAAAATATGAGGGCTGCACTGAAAGTAAAGCCTCCTATTTTCTCATGTTGACCCATGATGTCAGAGGCAGATGTTGATGGTACGATTGTAGAAATTGAACCTTCCCGCCAATATTAAGCTCCATTTTGTTACCATGCAACAGATGGCAGCAGAGGGGCAGTCTGACAAAATGGAAGCGCATATGAAGCAACGGCATGTCATTGAATTCCTCCGTGCAGAAACAATTGCACCTATTGACACTTGCTGAATGTTTATGGAGACCAAACAGTGGATGCGAACACAGTGAGGTGGTGGCTGGTGTGTTCCAGCAGTGATGACAGCAACAGTGGGTCACCTCCACTGGTGCAGATTTTTATGAGTGCGACATACAGGCTCTTGTTCATTGTTGGTGAAATGAATAGCTCATGGTAGTGACTGCTGAAAAATAGTATTTTGTGGCTGAGAGTTTGCTGTCAAATAGTGTTATTGTGCTTCTTGTATCGGTTGTAGTTTCCACGGAAATAAGTAGGAGGCATTATTTTAGGAGCAACCTACATAGTCATCCTGGGTACATCTTCTCCTCTTCACTACCTCAATTTTTTATTTTGAAAAAGAAAGTAAGATCAGGAAAATGGGAGAAAAACTGGGGGAAATAAAAAAAATAATAGAAAATGATCTTCTGGCCATCTGTAATGATGACATTCTACATGCTATGGCTTCTGCTATGGAACACATCTTGCTTTACTACTGGTCTTTAAGAAATGTCAGGCTCAGAAAGCCAGCTTGTTTTCCTGTTTTTTTTGTTTTTTTTTTTTTGTTTTTTGATGTCAAACAAATAATAATAATAAAAAAAAGAAGGCTAGCAGAAAAAAACCTGATGAGCATGTTAGATAAAAGATTAATTAAACATGAATTTCCCTACAGGAAAAGTAGATTGTATTTTTACAAACAGGCAAGAGTCACAGAGTAGAACTGGAAAATTAAACAAGCAGATTTTAAAATGGAATAATTGATCATCAAAAGAATTCACAGAATCCTGTCACAATGGATCTCTCAGACACTGAAAATCCTCTTGGTTGAGAACAGACTCAAAAGGGTATGAGACATATTGGTGAAAGGAGAAACTTGCTTCAGCAATGTTTTTCTCTGCTTCTCTCTTCTGCATGTTAAAGAACAGCTTTGTTTTTGAAAGTCCGCAAGGAGATTTTCAGTATTTTCAGTGTCTATACTGATAACAATTTTCATTTACTTGCATGTGCATTAGTATGGGAAAACCTAAAATGAAATTTTGGATTGAATTTTTATAAAAAATCAGAAGACTGAATCTCTGGGAACTGTGATTTTTGAAGTCTCTACATGGTGCCAGAGATCCATAGCCCTGTTAAAAATTTCTGAGTGCCAGATCCTGTCAAAGTTCCTGAAGAAATAGTGACTCCAAAATACATGCATGTCAAACCTTCTTCACACTGTTTTTTGGGAATATACCACACATAGGAAAATGCCTGTAACATTCGACCAATTTGTATTAGGGAGTTGGACAAATCCAAGTGTATATTGGTCTGTCTTGTATTGCCTTCCCATATAGGAAAGAGTTTATTATGTTTAGTTGAAATACTGGGGATTTAGAAGAATAAGTGAAAGCAAGAAGTCATTTGGATTGCTCTACACCTTAAACCCTTGGGACATTTGGATGCTTAATACTTATCAAATGCAGTTACAAGAAGACAAAGGCCAATATGGTATTTTTACATTAGATTGATTATGCAGAAGATTTGTCTCATAAAATGGAATAGGAGTGATGAGTTCTACTCTGCTAGTATACAGTAAATTTGGGAGTGTGTCTACGATATTGCAGAGAAAACAAATGATACTATTTCACTTAGTTGAGGGTGTTCTACTTATGGTCATGGTAAACAGGACTGGAATGGTCTAAAACCATCCATATGAATGAATGTGATCATTTTACAACATTTTGCTGAACTCTGCAAAATTCCAACAAAATTGCAAATGACAATTTTGGTGAAGTTCTAGTGATAAAAAAAAAGAAATGATTTAAGGCTGCAGGGAGAATATATTGTGAATAAAAAGCATAAAAGGAGAATGCTATACTTTTGTTATATTACTTTTAAAAGCATTCAAATTTTTTCTCACTTTTGTATTTTTATAGTTATACAGTTAGAATGAAGATTTCCAGAAGAGTTCAGCAGTTTCTGCAACTAGTTCAGAGTGTACATAATTATAATCCAAATAAATGCTGGAATCTTCCTTTGAATAAGTGTTTCATAACATGCCAGGCAATGGGGTGTCATCCATGCCAGAAAGATGCAAGAAAGATGAATACTATCTGTGACAAAGCACTTTTATTAAAGATTTGTAATGGTCCTCAGAACATAAAATGTTTCAACTGGTTCTTAATTTAAGCCAATGATTCATTAAGAATTTAGTATCCTACAAGCCACAGCAGAAGATAATTACACAACAGCTAAGTTGAGAAGAGACTAGAACGAAGCCAACAAGAGCATGAAATATTCTATGAAAATTGATATTTTTCATGCCTCACTACCCACTAAATGAAATTGGAATCTTTTGAAATAGTTTTCAAAATAAATAGTAGCAACAAGGCCCAATTCTGATTAACTAAATTGTTAACCAGTTTGGATATGGGAACTCCAGTTGAAATTACAGATGTACTCCATAATGCAGTAGGCTACAAGATATTCTGGAAATCATATTTCTCAGCATTTCCAACTGGAACTGTTCCACTTCATATCAATATTTTAATGTTTATTGGAGTATAGACTTGAACTACTGACTTCCTCTTCCAAAATATGTGTATTCAATACTGGCTCTGGAATACTGTTGCTGTCTTTGGCCAAGTGAGTAAGTTACCAAAGATGGAATAGAACCAGCAAGAGATGTTAAGGAGGTCTCATTCATTGCTTACTTTCCAATGCTATGGTAAAGTGAAGAATGCACATTTGATTGTGTAAACATTCTACCGTCAAGCCTCAGTCAAAAAAAATCAAAATGATTTTAAATTTCAAAATATCAGCTGTGATTTGAAGTTATAAAAGCTTGGTATTCCTACTACAGAAGACCACATCTTTCTAAGACATTTTACAGAAAATAAGCATGCTATTTTATTGAGAAGGAAAAGTATTAATTTAAATAAATTATTTTCTAGACTCCTGGCTTAAAAGCCCATTTCCATTGCAGAGAATTAACATGAAGATGCTTAGATGCTGCTTTTAGAAATATTCGCTAGACAGTGCTTAAGGATTGAATCAAATCAATGTGGCTATACAGAAATCTTCTAAATTCAGCCTGAAATTTGGTCCAGATATCGAATTTATTGAATACTTGGAGGAAGAGAATGGTCTATAGAAGCCAGTTAGAAGATAAACAGCAGGAGGCTTTTAACAGCAAATTCAAAAAGTGAAAAAAACCCAGAAACAACTGCTTGAGAAAGTTAAACAGTAGGAGACTTTTAAAAGAAATCACAAATAGCAATGAGACAAGAATAAGCCAGAAAAGCAACTGCTAGAAAAGCTAAGCAGCAGGAAACATAACAACAAAACAAGAGTAAAACAAGAATAAGGCAGGGAAAAAGGAACTGAGGGAAGTTAACTGGTATAAGATTTCAGACAATGAGAAGTAGCAGTTATACCAAAGCAAGCCAGAAAAAACAACAGCTAGAAGAAGATAAGGAAGATCATAGTGAAATCAAAGAAAAAAGGCCTTTTCTAGAAGGAAAAAAAAAAATAAAACTTCAGTTCCTTTGGCATGAAATAGAGGTATGGATTCTGTCAGCTTCAGATAGTGACACAAGAAAATACTGTACAGAGCTGTTTGCATAGAAATGTCATTTTCAAAAGATAATGCCTTATAACAGTTTCCAAGGTTACGAATGGAAAAAAAGACGACGACATATACATAACATTTTGTTTCATGTCTTCAGAAGATTCTCGGTCTACATGTGGCTGAGCTTTTAAGTAAAACCAGCTTTCTCATACTCTACAAAGATTTCACAGAGACCAGTATGCACTGGGAGAGCTCATTAACATCCAGTGTACACATCAAAGAAGGATTTGTGATGAGAAAAAACAGCATGGGTCCAAACAAGGAGATAGCAGGCTAGTACAACAGACAGTGGAAAACCAAGACATATCATCAAAAACAGAGAAATTCTACTAGTGGTAGGATTAGGAGTAAAAAGTATATAGCATGACTTTGATTCTCTGCTTTGGAAAAAAAAATACTGTATCAAAATCTCTACTGTGCAGCCTCTCCTTGACTTCTCTATCCTATTCTATTCTAGATTAGGACTATAGCACAGTAGGATTTCCAAGTCAAAGCAACTGAAAAAAAAAAGTATATTTACATGAAATATACATTTTCTTTCATTTATTTGATGATTCACCTGTTTTGTGTACATTGCTTAAAATGTTTCTGCAGGCCTGCAGAAAATGCAGAAATACACTCAGATTTCCCTTCCTGGAAATCAGGGCAAGCAGGTTGAATATGTACACATAATAATCCTGACATGTAGCCAACATAACAGGGTTTGCAAGGGAATACATTGCATTATCTACCTTGCTGTGCAGACAGCTCTTCCAGCTCAGGAAACAAGTGGAATTTGGAGATATTACCTTCAAGATAGGCAACATACTATACATAGGCTGTTTAGCCACATTTTGACTCTTGTGAAGATGATTCTTGGTCGCCAGACTCATTTTTTCTATTATCTTAATGATAAGCAGCTGTAGAAAAATCTGGAATAAATTAATGTATATGTAACTGAAACAACAGAAGTAAAAAATACTTTTAATAATAATTTTTTGTTCAGATAAGTTCACTTATCCAAACCATTTTCTTGTGAGTAAACACTAGATGTTGTATTTTTATGAATGTGACAAGATGTTCTTTTGGTTACAAATATATTTCCCAACATTATATAAATCCAGTACCAGAAGGACTCCTCTTGATTAAATAGAATTGCATGTTTAGAAACATCATGTAGTTCGGGGAAGTTTTGTGAAACACCTCTTGAGAAGAAAAATGGAAAAAAAGACAAAGGCAGCCTACCATGACTTTGCATAGAAGAGGCTTTAGGGTTATATTTTGTAATCTTTCCTTATAAAAATCTGTGCAATATTGTATATGGCCCAGAAAATTGTTGATGCCTGAATGCCACATTCTGACAGAAAATAGCAGGCCTGATGTGTTCAGCAGAAACACAATAACCAGCTGGCTTATTTAGAATTCATAATGATTATACACAGAATTCTTCAAAAATACTTCAGGACAAAATGATCCACAGCTGCTAAGAGTCTTAGTTTTGTCTTGCCTATGTGACATGGATAGACTCTATACAGCCTCTCTTGGGACAGAAGACTTGCAACAGGGGGAAGAGAGGCCTGCAAAACCCTGTTTCCACATTCTCTCCTACACTGAGGAGCAAGGACTAAACCCTGAATAATAATATATTTTTTTCCTTGTAGAGTTGTAGGAAATACCTAAGTTCTGTCCTAGCTTTAGTAGGTTGTCAGTTTTCCTCCTTTTTGTTAGTGGGTAAGAATTTCAACATCAAACCAGAAACTTAGTAGGAAGCCTATTCAAAATGGAGTAAGCACTTGGGTGAAGGCTTAATGACAATTATAAAGAACATAGGAGTATTATTTGTGTAGGTAGGGGTCTTTGAATACAGAAGGGCAATTTTTTCAACAGTGCTCAAGATTAAGGAGCATTTAAATGATTCTCATGCATGTTTTGATTTGACATTTAAATTGATACAGCCATTTTAAACATGGCCATTCTAAATGATGGTTTGAATCTTATTTTTAGTTTTAAATATCTGAAAGATCTGTACATCTTTTTTGTATTCAAATAAATGTAAAAGCATTCATGATAAGAATTGTTTTTTTATTTTATTTTTTTTATAGAGTTGAAAAAGTTGTGGGATTTTTTTTCATATATTAAAGTTACTTCAATTTCTTGCTATTGAGCAGACCTGCCATTTAGTGTGAAGGGCCAAAGAGATGGTTTTGCTCAGCTGTACGATCACAGAAATACATTGTACAGACTGAAGATTTGTTGCAGCAAAATCTTCTATAGTTTGCCAAAAGATAGAAGAAAGTTTACATCTGGCTTGTTATCTCTGTTGGTGCTAGTAGGTTTTCAGCTGATCAGCAGGATAAATGGATAAATATGGATCTGATTTCACTTATGTGAAACCAAATATATACTTCATCTAAATTCAGTGGGAGCAAAAGAATTACTCCTTCTTTCTCTAGTTAATTGATTTTTTAGAGTTTGAAAATGCAAAATTTCTTAATCAAGAGTAAAAAGCATATACATTAGGCAATTCACTAATTAAGATGTATTAGGACTTTGTTTATTAAAAAAAAGCAAACAACAACAACAAATCCTCTCAGTCAATAAGGCATTAAACAGAAGCCACAGTTTCAAAGTAGTTGAGAAAAGACAGTTATTTCTGGGGGTAGACTGACTTTGCTCTGGGGTTTAAAACCCCAGGGAAAATAAACATCTTAGAAATAAAGCCCATAGAACAGATGTATTTACTATTTCCTTTGTGGAGAGCAATCACTAAATATTTCATTTTAAATATTTTTCAAATGATGTTTTCTTTTTACAATAATATGCTGAAATCCCTAATTTTAGTGGTCTGGATCATTAGGGTACTAATTATAACAAGCTTTAGAGAGCAATAGATATTTCTCTTGTACCTAGCACAGAGAGACTGTGCCTCTGGCTGCTCATAATTTTGCCTCCTAATAATAATGAGACTTACGGTCATATTATTTGTAGCAATCAGAATAAAAACAATTTGGCAGAACTGATGGAGTGAATTTACGTCACGTTACAGTTTTACCCTTGAGTTACTAATTGGTCAGTGTTGTGTTCATTTCTATTGCTGTTTTTTGTCTGTCTTACTAATATGTGCTGACAGAAGAGAAGAGTGACTTCCCCAAAGGGTTGAAAGGTCAGTTTAAAGTAGGGAGCATGACTGCTGGATGACATTCACAAGCTCGCTCTACAGAAATACTGTAAGAATGGCTTCTGTTTCTTTAGTTTCTGCCCCAACAATGACAGCCAATTTAGGTATAAATCTTCATCTCGTTGGTGTTCCATTCTACTCACTGCACAACAAGATAAAACTATCACAGAGATTCCTTTTGATCTACTTTTGGAAATGCTTAAAATGCACTTAAAGCAACACAACAATAGTGAACAAATGGCAATAGAATTTCCACAGTATCTTACAGATTAATCAATTGTATTTAAATAAAACCAAAACCTCTTGATGAAATTTGGTTAGTTTATTTGCTATTTTGTTTTCAAATAAGACTCCAAATCATGACAGCGTTGAAATGCCCCTTTTGGACACTTACTAATTAAAACATGTCTTGCTTTTTTTTTTTTTTTTTGAATTTTGAAACGGTCTTTGAATTTTATTTTGAAAACATTGTCTAAACTCATAATGCAATCAAATCAAATCTAAAGACATCAAATATTTGTCTATATTTTTAAGAGAATGTTGAAATAACTATCTTCATTTGCGACACAGACATTTAATTTGTAAACAGAACATGCATTTTAAGCACAGCTATATTTATAACCACAGATTGGTTTGTATCTTACCTTACTAGCTACATATCTTTAAATTACCATAACCAGGGTGTATTATCCACCTGAATTAACTTTTAGTTCAACAGATTTTCATTTTCTATTATGCTTCTATAAATTGTGTGAAAAATGGACACCAATACTTCTTAGTTTAGCCATTGTCCTATTTTCAGATAAATCTTCTCCTGACGTTCCCTGCAACATGTTAACTTGTGACATATTAAAAGTATATATATATTTTTTAACCTGTTCTCGAGGAGTGGGACTTATACACTTATTCTTCCTTTAAGTGTATATGTTGGGAAAACACATATCAAGGCAGTCTTTAAAATTATATAAAAATGCAGAAATAGTTAAAAAATAAAAAGCTATTCAGGTAAAAATATAAATTCAAACAGTATAATCAATATCATTTAAGATTGAATTAAATAAAATGTAAAGAAAATCATCTATCTCCTGAAATTGATCAATTCGCTGACCCAGTTCTTTCAACACCCCCAGAGATAGTTTTTCCCCTCTGAATCTCTTCTGCTGCTTTCTCCTTCCCCTAGGCCCTATCTTTCAAGCCCAACCAGAAATCAGCTCTTTTGATACGTCTATCTCATTACACTTCCCCACCAAGGTGTCTTTCCAGTTGTTCTGGCTTATAATATCAAACAACTTTTTCATTCTGTAGTTCCTGGTGGGGAGATCCACACTTAGTTTCTGTGACCTTTTTTTTTCTCATTTCTTCTCAGCCTCAAGGCAATTGTATATTGTAGGGAAATTATTTTTTAGTAATTCTTGTTAATCATTCAATATTTTAATCAAGGAAATAGCTCCCATCTGACAGATGTAGGAAACTGATTTGTAGACTATCATGAAGTATCAACAAAAGATTATTATTACATATTGTCATTAGTGACCTGTTCTATCTGGTCATATTCAAAATAGTTTCTTGTATTTCCACGTTCCAAATATTATTGTCTGAAAAATAGACGCTGCCTTAAAATGAACTTTACCGCTAAGAATGGTTGCATATAATGACACACAAATTTGAACAAGCCACTTCTCAGGGTCACAGTTCCTCTTCTGTGGAGTAGCTAAGAGTATCCTTCACTATCTTAAGGGCAATTACTTCACTTATACTACGGACAATTACTCTGTTTGCAATAGGAATAGCTGTTACAGGAAAAAAAAATGGATGGATAAACTCCAAGATAGGTAGGCAGTATTTGAAAAGTCAACAAGAGACAAACATTGAGTTCCAAAGAATACCTAGATCTCACATAGAGCTTTTTTTAACTCATGACTTTCAATGTTTTATACAGGACCAATTTATAATGGAAGTACAGACAAAACTGTGATGTCGACAAATGAAACCCTTTTGTTCGTAATCACACATCTGTGATGAGCAATATTTATCCTACTACATTTCAGACAATGCTCAGACTCAGATGCAAGCGTCATCTTTTTGTCTCTAGGAAACTGTAATCAATGAACTCAAGAATATATTTGCTTCATTAACAGAGTTTTAAATAGGCTGGTAGTTTTGGGTGGTTCAACTTGTTTTGCTGGCCTGATCTCCCGAGTGCTTAGTGCATACACATTAGCAAATTGCAGGTGATCAGCTTTGAACATCTTTATAGCTATTGCTTACTTGACTGCATTTGGACAACAAGACATAGCCTCAAGTTATTCCAGATGTTCTATGTTCACATCACATGGCAGAATGAACTTATTCACGTACATTGTTAATTGAGTATATACATCTACTAATTTAATTCATTTTGTTGGGTGTATACAGTTTTTGAGTGGATATCAAGATAAAAGTCACCTTTACCTCTAGTATCCATTTGCTTCTGTTTAGTCTGGCTGGTTCAGATGTATCAATATAATAAGATTGTTTGGCTTTGGAATTGAGCATAGATTAAATATTTATCTCAACAATTTATCAAAAGGAAAAATTAGGATTAAGTTGAAAGGTATTAATGTTATTTAAGAGTAATTTTTTGTCTTAATTATTCACAGTAATATTTTGCTTTTCTCAATGGTAGGGGACTACACTTGGCATTGCTATATTAAAAAATGAGTAGGTTGTATAAACTGAACATTAACAAATAGCTGCATATGAATATTTTTGCCTTATTCCATATTTCTCTCAATGTTCAATATATAAACTAAGGTCTCCAAACTCATACCTTTTTCACTTATAAAGCTGGAACATCCATAACAATTAAAGCTGAAATCTCAGTGCTTTGCCAAATTCATGTACCTTAGTAGCATATTTCTGTGTAACCCTTGCTCCGCAAAAAGACAGATTTTTCTGTAAATGACAAAGACGTGGGGGAAGAGAAAATTACGCGAGAGGTGTTTCAAATCTCCAAGTACTTTGCTGGTGGAGGTTAATTTACGTAGTCAGTTAATTCTCTAAGAGAATCTGATGAGATTTAAATTCCTTTCAACTCACTCTTCAAAAATCAGGAATGTATATGTAGTTCTCTTTCCTGATTTTTAGTTTTTGTTTTGAGGTTACAAACAAAAGTGCTTTTTTTGTTGTTAGTTAAACTATTCTGCACAAATTGTGATTTTTTCCCGTTAATTTACTCCAGATGAAGCATGGAGGGCACTGGTTTTGAATAAAACATAATGAACTGGTGATTAATCAAATTCCTTTTCTGATGGAAGCAGTAATCTGTCTGAAACCTGAAGGGTATACAAGGACAAAAGTGAATGCAATGAAGACAGCATTACTCCCAGTCCGAAAGCATGTAAAAAAGACTTATTCAGGGGAATAAAAATGAAGATATTTTTGTCTATAAATAAATAACAATTAAAAAATAAAAATAAATAAGGTCATCTTGGGAATAGATAATACTAGTTGTATGTGACCAATACAGTAATTTAGCGAATGTACTCCTGCTATTTTAGTTGATCACCTGAACGAGTAAAACGCTTTCTACTAAGCACGATGTGCCATTATGACCTTTATCTTGTACCTTGTATCTGATATACTGTCCTTGTTCATTGTGTAGTTTTGTCAATTAGGTATTACCACATTTGAATCATTGTAAAGCTTGTGCAATTCTGGGATAGATAAATTCCACAAATCCTGTAGAATTGTACAAAGCTATTTTAGCAGTTAAGGTCAGCTGCTGTGATTCTCTATGAATACCATAAATTATGAACTACTCCCAGAAAATAAAATGATACAAACACACTGTATGTGCGTACCTACGCCCGAAAATTTTGAAGGAAGGAAATGTAGGAAATGGCAGAAGCAAGTTTGTGGAGCTTTATAAATTTTCTTTTTTCTTTCTTTCTTTCTTTTTTTTTTTTTAAATTATTTTCTTTCAGTCTATCTTGGTCCTCATTTTACAGTAACCCTAGTAGCAGCCTGTAAAATGTTAAAACTTCATGAAGTTAGCTTCCATTTAATGGTCAAAGTCTGTCAGTGTACACAAATCAGAATTCCACTTTTTAATAAAAATATAATTCAATTGTGATATTGGAATAGATGCTGAAGTGTTGAAATTCTACGTATCTTTAGCTGACTAAGGTAAAGTTACGATTTAGTTATAATTTGGTTTGAAGTCTTTTGTGATAGAACACAGGGAGGATAAAATGTTATGATTATAAAATTCACAAGTCAAGTAAATAGAAATTTTAAAAGGATGTAATTATGATGGAAAAAGCTATCATCTTGGGGGCTAATTCCATTTATATCAGCTTTTCAGGTGTACGTAATTCATAAAAGATTAAAGAAGGATTGGTGCTACTTATAGTAATAGAATGCAGGAGGTGAATAGATTTCCTATTAGTCATGGCTTTTATTCATGTGCTTTTATGCAACTTGTAGCTCATATTGTTTATATTTCTATTTAATCCTCAATATATCATAAATTAAATTTCACAAATTTTTTTTTGTATTGTGTTATGAAATGTAGGTGATGTGTTCTATTATTGTTCTTATGCATAGTAGTTTTACTCTAATCTAAGAAAGCTAATAGTCTGAACATGATCACCAGCAAGAAACCAGATTTTTCACCAGAAAAAAAAATTATTTGTATTTATCCATAATTTATAGTAAATGGGAAATAAACTACAATGAATTTGATCTGCTATTGATATATTAATAAATATGAAAATCCACAAGGCTAAGAGGAGATTGTGGTTTTCCACAATATTTCAACTTTTTAAAAGTTTTTATTCCACAGGAGATGGTCAACTAGAGGAGGCAGTTGGAAGATGTCTATTAATTAGTGAAATCAATACAGCTGTGCATGTACCTGAAATTATTCATGCACCTAAGTACCTTGCTGAATTAAAAACGTTAAGTTTTACATATTTCATATACACATTGTACAGAAAAATCTTATTCTATTCTTCTATTTTCCTGATCACTCCTTTCAAATGGTTTTATAACTGATATTATGATGTATCTATGATGTATTATGTTTATGGCCCAACTGATTTTGATTTGTACTGCTGGAGTCCTTATAGGAAATTGATGAGTAGAAATCCAATTGCTAAATTTGCTTAATCCTTTCTAAAGCTGCAATGAAAAAATTGACTTCTAGTTCACCCTTGCCAGTGAAAATTCAATGTTTCTCAGCAGAGAAGAAAAAAATTCCTTTTTCCAAGAAACTCTGAGATGCCTCATATTTCTTTTCTAGCTCAGGATAAATTAGTATGTTACAACCATTCTATCTTCATAATCTCATTTGAATTGTATCTGTCATACCTTACGAAGAAGAAAGTTTACGACTGGACATATTGTGGATAATAATTACCCTGTAGGTGACCTGCAGAGCACTAGCAATTTCTGACATACTTCTTTCATACAAGAGCAGTAAGTGGCAGACCTGCAATATATTTGCTAACGCCAATACAGTGAGTGATGTCTATGAAGACAAATAGAAACATCAGTTCAATGTGAACTTCACAATAGATCTGTCTCTGAGAGGGCAACTAAAATAATTTTTCACTATAGTTTATCATAATGTTGTCAGCTAATTACTAGGTTCTCTGCCTCAAAATCTTTAACAGAAAACGTGTCTCCATTTTTTTGCAGTGAACTCTAACAATTCACATAGCACTAGTGATACAATGACATTACATCAAACCCTAAATAAACAATTTGAAGCAGACATGTTGAAGCATAATTATTAACATCAAATATTGGGCATGGAAACTGTTGTATGAAATCACGCATAGAACAACAACAGGACAAAATACTTAAAACCAGTATGTCAGTCAAGGATTCTCATTGAATATATTCTATTAAGAATACAAAAACAAATGCTATCTAGATGCATATTGTGTATCCTAAAAGAAATAGACTGCAGTTGTGATGAAGGATTCATAAATCTGCTGAATTAAAATAATTTAAAATTTAAAAAAGTTGCAGCCCTAAATGCAAAAGTCAATCCCTACTCTCCGTTCTTCTGCTCCTACAACTCAGTTCTGCAGGCACCCACATAAGCCTGGCTGAGAAGATGTAGATACATCTGACACTGTATGTCTTTATTGTGCAAAGCTATGCAATTGAACTCTGCTTGGAGGAATCAGTGCCAAATGAGTTTATGAGTTTTAACACCAGATAGGTTTTAAATGTCATTCCAGTGAATGTTGGTGGTCACTAGGTCAACAGTTAACTAACTAGAGGCAACTGAAAACATGATGCAAAAGTTAATCAAAATTTAAGGTAAAAGGCATTTCAGGCAATTGCTTGTTTTAAATGTTCAAGCCTTGAAATTTGTAAATTCATATTTAAATGCAATTATGTTACTTTTGAACAGCATTTTTGAAGCTCTTGTCTTTCCCAAATTTGTGTCAAATTTTTCAAAACTCATAAGTCTTGACAAAATTTCTGTATTCTTCTTCAGGTTGTCATTAACATGATGTATACTACCCAGTGATAAGAAAATTATGTCCACGATGAACAAATGTGCTTCTCATAGTCAACGGCCCTCATCATAAATACATGGCCTTGTCAAATACAAATTAATGTTTACAGAGTAAGTACAAAATGAAAGTCAGTTCTGTAAATGATACTTGTTACAAAGATTAAAATAACAGTTGCTTTAGAAGCCTATTGTAGTGAAGATTACCCTTCTAAATGACTTAGCAAAGGTCCACTCCTGTTTCTTAGTCAACATGACCCCTGACATTGTCAGAACTGTCGATGTCAAACAGAACTGCCTACAAATGCAAGACTTCTAAGGAGGAAAAATACAACAAAAACCTTGTGATAGTTTTCAATATTCTAATGGTTACTAAGTTACTTCAGTTTTTTTTTTTTCCTGGCGAAAGGACAATAGTATGTTCTATATAATTCATACACAAAGAATATTGTAAGGGCTCTTATTTCTCCTTAGGGTTTCTATCAACTAACCTTCTCAAGTTTACTTCCACAATTATGACATTATAGAAGCCCTGGGAAAAAAAATAGCAGCTTTACAGTATCCCTTGACATTTAATTTTATTCTTTGTTATTCAGTTGCATTAGCTTGTTTAGCTACCGTGACATTTAGTACAAGGAATATATCTTTTACATCTAGTTAGAAAAGTCTACCACATAAGAGGATGACAACTAAGTTCTGCTAATCTATATTTTAGAAGCTTTTATTCACACCTTCAAAAAGCTATCTCATGGTTCATATTACTAAGACATCTTCTGTAACTCTGGACTTGATTAAAAGCTCCTTGCCTAGCTGATGATATAACAACTTACTATACCAAGTTTTTCCCCTGACATCACTTTAATCCATTTTTCAAATACTTGCATAATGTTTTTCAGTTTCCTAATGAACACTGAAATTTCCATGGCTGGGACAAAAGGCAGAAAATGGCTAAAATGTTACAATATAAAAAGAAAATCCTTTCAGATTATAAAGTTTGTCATTTCAACATTTCATCTCAGAATTCTAATGACTTCTGGAATTTGCTCCTAGAACACATGGATTTACACGTGCATTGGAAGGAAGTACAGTTCTGTAATATTCATTGAGATTTCATATTCTCTTTTATCTGTGTTTATGTCTAAAATATTGTTCAGTGACTGTGATGGAAAAGAAGGTTGAGTAGGTGTCATTTGAGTGCTTTCAGCAATTTCAGAGAAAACTGCATGTTCACAGAAGTGTCTTCATATAACAAGGCAAACTAAGCATTGGCAAACTCCGCAAACCTAGGATTTACCTTACAACACTGTATGTTGCACTAGAAAATCACAAGTTTTGTCTTAAATTTTAAAATTTTTCTTAGGGAAAAGCAAAATCTGAGTGTTACCTGATTATTCTATTTGTAGCAGGAATCAATGTAGTTGTCATTTTCAACAATGCTGTGACATTTCAGAGCATTTGTTCAGCTCTATGAAACAAATCTTCCTTATAAAACACTAAAAAGACCAGTAACAAAACCAGAGGTTTCTTAAAAAGAAATACGAGCTATTTCACATGAATCCAGTGCTTTTGAGAGATTTCGTTATCTTCCGCACTATTTTTTTTTTAAATAAAATTAAAAATTAGATATATTAAAATACAAAAAAAATAAAATCTGCCTGGATTCTTTACAGAATTATCAATAATTAGCCATGTACTGGGAGAGGTAATGTTCTGAATTAACATTGAAATATGTTAGGAAAATGAAGTCAAGTACCTCAACTGTTTGTGAAAAAAGTGAGAAATACAATGGTATCAAACTCTGCATATAGAAACATTAGCATGTGCAAAACGAGAGTCGATTCAAACAGTTCTATGTAAAAATGAGGTATGCTGTTTTTCTCTGATTTCAGAGACCGTCTCTAACTCTGGCTTCTCTATGAGTTAAATCTCTTAGGTATGTAATACTTCAGAATTGTCATCTTTTCTAAGAGTGACATGGTTCACTGGTGACCAGATCATGTTTTCTCTAGATTTCAGTATTTTGATTACTTTCATGTCCGAATAACTGTAGGCAGTTTATATTTGATGAGAGGTGGCTGAGGGAGGTGTGGGTTAACTGACCTAATTCTAGAATGATAATTATTGTATTTCTGAGCATTTTTATCACAAAGCCTCATTCATTATGTTAGTGTTAGACTTAAGCAAAAGCAAAATACATTACCAAGTTCTGGGTAGACTGGTGCTCCAAACACATTAAAATAACATAGAACAAGAGGGGAAAAGTTTCTCTAAGCAGTATAAGAAATTTTATTTTTTAGGAATGACCACGAACTAGTGCTAGTGTTGCAGAATGAATGAATTCATATCCAAAATTGCAGCAAGAAGGAAGTGTTGTTGCTAGGCGGTTTTTTGTTTGCTTGTTCTAAGAGAACAACTGGTCAGCTATGAAGGTGAAAGTTATAGAGAATATGTTTTCTCTCTCCTACACTGACAAATTTGCATTTTTCTATTATCTTTATCATGAGATTTCTGGTTAGTCTACATATCTGCCCCTGTCATTAGTTTATGAAATGAATTTTTTAATGTGTCTGTTATTATCAGCATAAACTTAACGAAGAAGAGGCTGCCTAGAACTGAAGGGCCTTCTTCAAGTACAGTGCTCTGCTATGTGGTTCTGTTACCACTACATACATTTTTTCCCAAAGCTGTATTAGCTCTGCCATAAATTAACGAACTCTACTAATCCATCTGTCTGTCTCTCTGTCACTCAGTCTTACTTCTTTTCCCCACTACCTCCCTTTTCAATTATTATAACAAAATACTGTCTCTCTCAGAAGAACATCTAGGCTGATTTTTGCATAATGTTTTTAAGGTATGGCTTTTTGTTTTAATTTAAACAGGCAATACTCCCATTCAAACATTCAGCATTTTTCACCTCAATTACAGCAACATCCTTTTCCCTGGCCTCTAGAAAATACAACCTTGTCCCTCTCGCGTACCACAGATCATTTTAATGCTTTGCTACTTTGATCATTCCAACCTTCTTTGCTTCCTTTCACTGGTTCCCTTTCTATGCTTAGCTTGCAGAATCTGTCATCATTTAATATTGAGATACTGACTTTTTTTCCTCTACCATAAAACATATTTGCCCCCATCCTGAATTTTCATTTTTCTAAAGTCCACTTTCAGTCTTTCTACCTTGCTGCTTTTCTACTTTACTGTCCTTCACTTTTTGGATTTTATTTTTTTTTCTCCAAAGTAAACCAAAACTAAACCACCTCATGATTCTCCCTAAAGCTCTCTCTTTTTTTTTTTTTTTAAATAGGACAATCATTGTCAGCAGCTTCTGATTTATTAGAATACTTCCAATCCTACTGTTTCATTAACATATTTATACATTAATAGAAATAGAAATGAGCATCTTCATAGGTGCACACAGAAATAGCCTGTACAGTTCTTTGCTGTTCTTTATAGCAGCCAGCATACCTTCCCCATGATCATGGCTTATAGGTGCTACAATGGCTTGAAGAAAGGTTGCAGAGGTATAAAGCACTTCAAACTTGTGGTTGCTTCAGGAGGTTCTTGATTACTGTCATATCTAGGTTCAGTGAAGAGTGAACAATATGAATTATTCTATCTTAATGTTTGCATCAAGTATGTCCATTAATGTAACAGTATCAGGGGATACAGGGATGATATTGCTGCTCTTTAACACAAATGAGCAATGATCAGTCTGGTTCACAAGATGACAGCTTGTCTAGTAAAGTAGTGTTTGCACCACCCCAGCAGTGAAAGAGTGCTTATTTTAGTTGAGATGAGTTTCCAGATTATTATCTAAATAATAAATAAATAACTTTGGAGGAGAGTAATTAAATCCAGATTTCCTGAATTTGTCTCAAAAGATCATTAGGTATAAAAGCTACATTTCAAGGAAATGTCTTTTGTTTTTTTGATTCTGCCGAAAAGTCAGCTTTTCAGATGACTGAATGGGAGATAAGAAAGTGGCATGTAACTTAATAAGTGGTAAGAGTAGTTGGTGGGTTTTATTTGTTTCATTTCTGCAATTACCTTTCATAAACCTTTTATTACTATATGGTTTATTTTTCATAATACAAATAAATGCATTATTTACATTTATGGATTTGACTAATTGTGGTTGGTCAACAACCTGACAATCCTCCTCAAGAATGTGGTGGACCTACAATCTGGTTGCCAAGACACTCAAAAAATACTCGGTTCCTTCAACACCTGCCAGCTGGTAACGGTATGCTCATGATCTCTTTGGTTGCTAGTATCACAGTGACTAGAGGCAAACAAAAGCACTCTAGCATATAGCAAGGTAATGGAGGAATGTTCAGAGGATTCCGTACAGTGTTGTCAAGCAAATAATGATAAAACAAGACCTTTTCAAGAATAAATGGCAGTGTCTCATTTCCAGACCTTTTTCTGGAAACTTGCCATCCAAGTAACATGTGTTGTAATGTCCAGAAGCTTTTAATAGAGTGGTTCCATGGTTACTTTTTCTTCTTTGCATTAAAATAAAGAGTTCCTGTACAAATTCCTCATATACACAGACTAAATGATTTGAAAAAGTGCCATTTTTTAAGAGATAACTAATTAGATATATGAAGTAAGTCTAGCTAATTGCACACTTTATCTTCTGTGAAATTTTGTATGAAATCTGCAAAGCAGATTGCAGAAATTAACTATGTACCTGTCACCAATCTATTGTAGAAATTACACAACTATGTGAAATTGTGGCTGTGGTCAGACTTGGGGCTATGCCTATCATGGATACAATGAAAGCTTTCTTATATTCTTTGATGAGCTCATTACTTGGATATTTGTTTAAATGATCAATAATTAAATAGTTTAATAGGTTCATGATTAGGATCTACACTTAACACCCCATCAAGATGACAAAGGGCATTTCATGCCTCTCTCATTAGCATTTCCAAGATGTCTGGAAATGACATCATTCCATGTTGAATCCACATCTGGAAGATTTTACTCACAAGTCCTAAAGGGGAACCCAAGATTCACCTCAATTAAATATAGCATGCACAATGTACACATTATACGAGAACTTCAAAACACACAGCTTGAAAACATTAAAGTTTTAAGAACATGGTAGCTTCTCCTAGAGAAATCTCAAACTAAGAAAGCCTTTTGTTGCTTTTTCCTGACTAAATACGCTAAAGATTACATGCTACTGCACAATTCTGAGGTAAATTTCAAATTTACAATAAAAGTGAACAATATGTAGAATATGAAATTAAGCTGAAGGGGATGGAAATTTTAATGAGATAATAGTGGTATTTGAAAATAGACAGGACTGGTTTCTTCAGATATCGCAGCTAGGCTAAGTTTTATCAGATGGATAAACCTCTAATCACACGGCTCTCTAAGGCTGTTGAGCAATCTGAGGGACTTGTGTCTGCTGGATATGAAATACAATGTAATAAAAATTGTGAAAATAAAATAATTTTGGTAGATACTGACAACTTTTTATGCACAAGTTATGCCATCTTAACAGAAGTAGAATATATAAAGGAGACAGTCTAAGATACACTAAGTGCACTCTTTATACAAAATAATATAAAGGTTGAATGGCAACTTTGACAGATTGTTTACCTATCTTCTGCTTTTTCTGTTTCTAATTTCTCATCAGAGAAAAATGAGAGTTTTGAAGCAAACTTAAAACATAGCTTGCTTAAGACTTCAGAGTTGAAAAAGGAATCCAGTCATGCACTAATTCTTCTTTTACCAATTAGCAGCATAATTTTTTCATTTTCTGGCTGTATTATTGTGGCAATAAAACAGTTATGCAAGCAACATGACAATCTCTTTCTATAAACATGGCTCACCAACCACAACATACTAAAAGTCACATAAAATTGAGAAAAATTAATAGATAAGCTGCATTGATTACATAACATCATTCTTCTCCTCTGAAATCCTAGTATACGATGAATTTCTTCTAGGACAACTCTGCTGATCCTGATGTGTATTGGTCACCTCTAAGTTAAAAATAATAAAATCCAATCCAAAAAAGATTTTTTTCATTCACTAAAAAGATGACTGGTTTAAGAATATAAAATCAGTTCAACGAATATCTAGAGCTTCACAGATTGCAGAATGCTTTCATTAATTTTCCAAAAACTTCACAAAGGCAACATTCATCATGATCCCTCCAGAGAGGTCCTCAAAAGTTAATCAGATACTGGGTCACATCAAAGAAGGAGCACAGACATAGAGGAAAGAAAAACAAAGATGACGAAAGGAAGACTTCTCAGCCCATATTTTAATGATTTGTGGAGAGAGTCACGAACACCTGATATATAAATTGAGTACTTTTAAAGATGGTAGGATTTACTTTATGAACTCATACAAGAAACTAGTCTTCTAGTAAGGCTGCATTTCAAATTAATTTCAAGAATGCTGTCCAGAAGCTGTGCTACGGGTTAGAACAGATTTCCTTATTTCTTTCTCTGCTACCAATTACTTGAGTTGAAATCTACTTGATCACAATCAAGTAACTGAAGTTACAGCCATGAAGTTACGTGCACTGTCTTTTGGGATAGACAAAGGGTGATCCTTCTGGATTTCCCTGGACAAACAATCAACTCTGACTGATGATGCTGATGTCTTAGCTTCCAGCTGAAACAGAAGTTACTTCCTCTCACAGCATCCTGTATGAAGCTACGTTTTAGTTCTAGAAGAAACATTTCTAGAAGAAAAACAAGCTGATAACAGAGGTTGTTTATACTTCTTGCCCAGCTGTGTTGAACAGAGCCAAGAACATTTCAGTCTCAGCTTCTTGTATTGCTCTGCTAGCGAAGAGATTGGCGAAGAGATTGGGGGGAGGGGGTGGAGGTAGGGAGGGGCACAAGGAGCTGAGAGAGGACAGGAACAGGGAAGCTGACCCAAACTGACCAAAGGGTTATTCCATATCATGTGGCATGTATTGAAAGGAAGAGGAGTTAGCTAGGGAGGGGCTGCTGCTCAGGGACTGGCTGGACATCAGTCAGCAGGTGTTGAGCTTTGTGCATCACTTGTTTTCTATATAATTATCACTATTTACTAAGAAAACAAAAATATAATAACAGTAGTTATGTCAACTCACAAGTTATACTTTTTTCCACCCAATTCTCTCCCTCATCCCAGCTGGGAAGAGGAGGGGTGGGAGTGAGTGAAAAGCTGTGTGGTGTTTTAGGCCTGAAGGCTCAAACCACAACAGCTAACTAAGCTGAAGGCTCAAACTTGCGGAGTCAGGCCAAAGAAGAAAACCTCTCTCTTGCAACATGATAATGCCAGGACCCGTACCAGTTTGAAGACCATGGAGCACATTGCCAATCTTGGCTGGACTGTCCTACCACACCCACCATATAGTTTGGATTTGGTGCCTTCTGACTACCATCTGTTTGGGCCAATGAATTTATGAATGTGGTATTCAGGCTGTTGTTCATCACTGGCAAAAATACAAAGCAAATGATAGTCACTATGTTAAAAAACAGTGTTTTGTAGCTGAGAATTTACTATCTAGTAATTTATCAAGTAGTGTTATTGTGCTTGCTGTATCTGCTATATTTTCCATGGAAATAAACAGGAGGCATTACTTTTGGAGTGACCTACATAGCAGACAATTAAGCCTCTAATGTGCATACATTCTTCTCCCCTATTTGCATACCACTTTATATGGGAGGCTGCCTGTCCTGCTTTTTAATGTTCCAAACAACTGAATGCCAATATTGTGCAGATTTAATTAAATCATCTGCATGTCCCATTTTTAGTTTTGGCAAACCGATAGACTGCATAAATAATAGCAGCGTGAGCTTTGTATAATTTAATGTGTATGAACTGTGTTTATTTAAAATATAAAGTTTTCAAACTCCAAGTCTTGAAGAAAACTCTAAGAATTCTAGTAATTGTCACTGAAGAGACTGAAATAGAAACGTTCATATCAAAATTGTTTGTCTTGAATACTTAAGATACAGCAGTAAATCCAAGCTTCAAGCAATTTGAAATCCAAGTTTAGGTTTAAAAAGGTAGATTTTAATTTATACACATATATTTTTTAAGATAGGCATGTATCATTATAAAGAAATTCCTAAAGTCTTCAAGAACTGCCATTAGGCTTCTTAGGCTTAACTTTCCCCTGGAAATTTTAGTAATGAAATAGCTTCTCCACACTACAAGTTCTGGCCTTAACAATGGAAGGTTGAACATGGTTTTAGAGAAAGTTTTATTCTCCTGTTTCTTTTCATCTGCTATTAATTAGCTTGGAAAATCTGGCATCCATACAACACTAAAAGAATCACCTATTGGTATTACAATTGCAATCGGTAGAGAGCAGTGTAAGAATAACTCTTCTCTGTGTGAGATTCCAAAAGGTTAAATATTATTTAGTAATAACCCAAGATGAGACATAGTCCAGACCTGCATGCTCTACTTATAAGATCCCTGAGAACAGGAATTCACAAACATGGATGACCATAAAAACATTGCATTGATGAAGGTCTGGTTTGTGGACACGCAGGACGAGGTTTTATGCCAGACAATCACGATCTGGGATAGCTTTTAGATTTATTAAGATTGAGAAAAACTGAACTATGAAATTAACACTTCAATTCCAATTGCCAGAACTGGGCAATCAGGAACAGGAAATAGTGGGATTTCCACTACTTGATGTACCTCTTCCAGGTTTGAAGATCTAGAGTCCAAACACTGTACTCTCAAATAGGATAAGTCTAGCTGCAAGTTATGTCAGGGACAACATTATACTCATGTGCAGTAGAGCTTTACAGTCAAGATGCATGATTTCCTAAAGTTAAACTGGAGTGTTTGTAATGCATATAATCAATAAAAGCTGCTTTACGGTTCACACTTTTAGTTTGGATACATATCAGATTTGAGACTTTGTGTATGTCAAAGCGAAGTCAGAATAAGTGAATAAGTCAGAATAGGTTCAACGTGTTCTTACCTACCACTAAAAACAGACTATAAGAAACGTACAGGCACAAAAGAAAGACTAGTTCATTGCTTCATTTTAAGTTTGCTGAGGATGAGGGATAGTCTGAGCCAAGATATTTGAAGCCACAACTTTCCACAACTACAACTTTCTGAAAACTGATGGAGTTCTAGTGACTTAAAACACATTACTAGTTGACCCTTTAATTCTAGACAGTTACATGAAAAATCTCAGCAATCCATGGAGAAAAAAATGAATACTTCTCAGATTGAATTGAATAAGATGTTTATGTTCAATAAAAAAAAAAAACTTATAAATAGCTCTGTCATAGAGGTGTTTCAGTGCTATGCATGCTCTGTACCTTAGGAACTTCATATTAAGCATTGTTAAATTGAAATCCTAGTTGGTTTACAATATTAGATTATCAGTTGCTATTCTTATTCTCCTTCATACAATACGATCTTGATTTTGTAAGATTACAGGACATGCTTTCCCCTTTAATGTCATCTTCTCTCTGCTTTATTTCTTAGATATCAGTTACAACACATTGGCACAGAAAAGATGCTTCACTGTGGTGCCACGTAAATGCCAGCTGTATTCCATCCCCCCACACCTCTTGAGATTGTGTTGATTTGCAAAGAGCTGTTTCTCCTTGAGTCAAAATTATGAGAGAAAAGGAAGAAGGTTTGAAATAATTTGACAGTTTTAGACTTGCATTCTGGGAATTTGCATATATCTTATTAAAGCTTATTTCACATAGATTGAGAATGTATACATTGACAGCTAATTTACAGAGTTAACACCGTAATTTTATAAATGCAAGCTTTCCGATAATTATTCCTCCCAAACTGACAACCGATACTCCTGATAGACAAAGACAAGCAGTTGCTTCAAGAAAACATCAATAGGATAGCATTTTGTAGGCAAATGTACTCCAGAAGGGACTGGTCTATTTTTGGACCATTAGCAGCAAGTCCAGGTTTCAACCGTTACATTTGATTAGAATGACTCTTACTAAGTATTCTAAACGAGATGTCTTACACAAGCAGTGAGCTCAAAATGTCAAACTTTTCTCAATTCATTTGACAGAAAGCACAATTGACTACTTTGTGATTTGGGGGCCAAGGTGGTAAACACTGTATTATATTTTAGACGCACTGATAAAGTTTTAAAAAGTGGAATTTTACAGGTTTTTAGAACTAGAAGGAATGGGGAAAATCACCTTTATTTGGTGAACAAATACATTGTATTTTAATAAGAGACTACATTCTAAGAAAATATTTCAATTTCAGAATGCATCTGATTTCTTACCTTAAAGTCTCTTTGTTAAAAAGGCTGAAATACATTTTGGTAACATAGAAAACTTACAAACTCCACAGGTTACTAAACATGTCTGCTGTACTGAAAATTTTGTACTGTTTAGGTTTTCAACAGAATCTGTAGGGTTTATATAATACAATTCCAAGTGACAGGTGCTATGAAAGCAGCCATATTAGGATTTTCCTTAAAATTCCACTGAAGCTTACTAATAAGGAACATATATCAGGACTAAAGGACAATGCTTTGGCAAAACAGATTGTGATAACAAATTAACAAGAAACAAAATCACCAAATTACTTCTCTTCTATTGAAAGAATCGAAGAGAAAAGATTGCCAGTCCTACTAGAGATTTTATCTGTCACTGTTTGAATTAATTAGCATATATATGTTTAAATATTTACCTAATTTATTTGTATTCCACATAAATGCTTTTTCTACTAAAATTACAGTTCTATTTCTGTATTTCAGACTTGCACCACATCTTTCAGGTCCCAACAGTGATAAGGGGGGAAGGAAAAAAGCTAGCTGCTAAACAAGTAGAAACATTTTTGACAATGTTTACAGAAAAATAATTATTTCAGATGAGACAGATTATAGAGTTGTAACAGCATTTACCTCTTTGTAAGTCTGTTAGAGAAAAATTTGAATTCTGGCAGAAAAGTAAAAGCTCTTTCTGTTGGAGTGTTGGGTTCACCTATATGCATTTAGTGAAAATTGTCTGGGAGCTAGGTCCTACACATACCTCTCAACATCACAGAACAAAAAGATTTTGCTTGGGTTTCTCTAAAAAACAAACAAGAAAAAAAACACCAACAACAATGAAACGAGAAAAGCTTTAAACTTCAGAACTAGAACTTAAGCAATCTGAACCTCAGTTTTGCATCAGGGAATTGAGACCTGTCTAGGCACAGAGACAATGAATGTGTCAGTAATATACATGTAAGCCTAGGAGAATTGTTATTGTTTGAGATTTGACACAGACCAGAGGAAAACAACTTGATACAGGGTGTTTTTTTGTTTGCCTTTTTAAGTTTCACTAGTTTGCATCTTTTAATTCTTATCACAGAAGTATAATTAAAATGTATTTGTTGAGATAGATGAAAGCAGTAACAAACAGGAAATGAAAAAAATAAAATTAAAAACTGCAAAGTTATCTTAAGTTTGAAGTAGATCCAGGCACTGAAAATATACAGAATACTTACAATATTTAAAATACTTAATATGTCATTAAAAATCCTTTCATACCCCCAACAATAGCCTATTAAAGAAGAGCTCAGAATGAGTATGTTTTACAGAGAAATATTTCTATGTACACATTTCATAACTCAAAACCTAAACAAAGGGGAAAAAAGATGGAAGTGTTAAAGTTCATTAAGTTTGGGCTCTGAAATGCCAGGGTGGAGTACAAGTTGAAAGGTCAGAAAATGTTATGAAAAGTCTCCAAACTGCAATCAAAACACTAGATAAAGCAGTTATACACAGATTTTAGTGACATTTTTTTCAGAGGAAAAAAAAAGAATCAAGACTACTTAGTTCAGAAAACTGTGAATCAGTAGCCCACTACTGTAAGGTATTTTATTCACGTGTTTATTTGCCTGAAACTACTTGAAGTTCAATTCAGACCAAGATCAGAATTCTGAGCAGGGTACCTGCTGCACAGATATAAGAACACTGACGATGAGATGATGGCATGCTAGACAGACACTCAGTAAGGCAAAGCAAAATGGTAATCTAAGCCATTCTGTCACCACTGCTTGAGAGACAAGCATGCACTTGGATACTTAATGCCAGTAAAACAAGACATCTAAGGTTATTTAATGAACACGTAAGTCAGTCTGGACTTACGTAGGCTTCTACTGAATATAAAATACATTAGATAGTAGTATTCTAACATATCAGGAATTAAAAGAAACAAGAAAAATGTCACTGTTCCAATATCTATATCTAGGGAAAAGAGAGCGGAAGGGGGGAAAAAAGGAGTGAACATAATTTCTAGGAAAGCACAAATGAAATAGGCAACCTTAGCCTGTTCTGCTACCTGGGCATCCTCAAGAAACCAAAGATCTAACAAGATGCCTGTTAAGCTTGTTTTGAACAGAGAATCAGAAATACTGCTGCAAGGTGGCTGCTAAAAAAAGATGTTGCCAAGGGGTGCCATAACCCGAAAGCTGAATTCATTATCTAATGTTGAGTATGAGATCATTTCTGAGCTGTCTCTGTCAAAGGATTTTTTCCTCATCTTTCCCTCTATTTTCTCTTTCTTAAATGAAAAAAAAGATTATAAAATGACTAGACAGCTAGGCAGCAGATTAAATTAATATATGAAAATAAAGGAAAAACAAGTATATTCCTTTGGTATCTCCATAGTAAACGTACATCTGCCATCTGCTTTTAACTATTCTCTCATCTGAAATTTTATGCTGCAGCACGTTACTGACACACGTGCAAGAATTATTTTGTAGTGTAGAATGTAGTTTTTGAAACTGTAAAGCAATTTTCTATTTCTTCTGTTTTTTTTTTTGTTTGTTTGTTTTTTTGCTATTCAATGCCTGTTACAGAATTCTGACACTATCTCTAGTAGTTACTATTATGAGCAGCAACATTTGGGCCTGCCAATCTTCAAAATCCATGAGTGGACTACTGCCTTGAGGTATATTAACCTCAGATTTTTGAGCTTCACATTACTGCTTGCCTCCACTGGGCATTTTGCTGATTTCTTTCTTGTATCTTTGATCAAAACTGGATTTTCATCTTGATGTTGTTGTCATTAAGTTTGTTACCTTCTCCACCTTTTACAGCATACATCTGCTTTGTATGTGGCATTTTGAACTACCAGAACACAACAGAGGCAAAATAGATTGCACTAGAAACATTCTCTTGGAGAAGAATGCATTACATGGTTTCCATATGCATTTTACTATAGATATAATGAATCTTTAACAGCATCCTCTTCCTTGTCCCACCTTACCCCCAAACCATCTATCCAGGTGCAATTTAGAAGCAAAGGATTGATTTTAGGAAGCAAGTCTCATCTGAAACAGGAAACATTCACTACTCTGTGCAAAATCACTGGAAATATTATGTACAAACTAGGTAAGAGCTCATGCAAATAGCCAACTGGGGATTTAGCAGATACTCTCTGGGCACGCTATGGCCAGCAGTTTTCCATTGTTCTCTAACAAGAAGCATATGAAATGTTTACTCACATGCTGAAGTGATTTGACCCCAGTAATTATGCAGTCCTGCAACAGGATAGCAGTTTTTAAGACCATTCTAAAATCTTTAGTCATGAAGTATGTCCTTGGTACAAAAATTTGAAGGCAGCTTTATAGCAAAAATGACCTTTCTAATGAACTCTGTAGGATGAGCTTAATATTTGTGGAACATTATCAGTCCTGTTAAACTGTGCAGTTCTGCTCCTCATGGAGTCTGATGATTACAAATGCACCTTCCATATACTTGAATATTATTTCATTGTAAACTTTAAAAATTATATGATACATTGAGACGTGTGGTTTTTTTTGGCAGGCTGAAAAATGAACATAGAAAAACATTATCCACTACTGTCAGTAGCTGAACACTGTAAGAAATACATAGTCATGTAAATTTGGGCTTACTAACAATAATCTCCCTTTAGTCCTCTCATCAGACTTAGAATTTGCTAGCTAACATTCATTGCCAGACCTACATGATCTCAAAATAGTCTCAGCTCATGTTTAACTTTACATCTAAAAGTTCAAGAAAGGTGTAAAAGGAAAATCACATACACAGTTATTTAATTAGTGGCAACATAAACAGTCCTATTATCAAAGCAATCCTGTTCACTAAAAATACATTTAGCAAGCAGGAGGCTTTCCATTGATTCCCTTCTCAAGATAGTCCTTTGATACCAGATTCTAAGCTTCCTTAAGGTGCTGGCACAACTATTGAGCTCTGTGCACTTAAAGCTTTTTCTATTTAGTATCCAGTTCACCCCAGGTGAGTTCAGTGACAGATCTGGAGGCTAGAGACGCAACTTCTGAACACACCACTCTATTCTTTCCTACTTTAAAAGCCCTTTCAGTCTGCATGACTGTTATGATCATTATGCTATGGGGAGAGAAAATTGAACTGGTGAGATTGAGACAGGATGGATAGATGAATCTATACCTACAAAACACTACAATATTTCTCTATATATTTGTTTGCTAATTCCCATCTGTGCTGCTCCCAAAATGCATTTGAACTCTTTTTCGTGATATATAAATAGACTGATAAAAATGATACAGCAATCTAGCATGTATACAACACCCCAGCATCAGCTGCACCGTGCATGATAAGAACCAAAGACTGCAACCATCTAATCACTATGAAAATCGTATAACATCCACACTAACTCAGCTTCTTAAATTTAGATGAAGCAGTCTAAGGCGTGCAAACATATGCACACATATACTCACACATACAAAAGCAGAGGAAAACAAGGCACAAGTTCTTCACGTCTGAAGATATGAAACAGTTTCAATATTTAAAGTATAAATTCTTATAACATTGGTTTCTTTTCAGAGAAGCTTTGTTAATCACTTAATTCTCATAGGAAAAAGAGAGGTAAGATAAGAAAGAAGATAGTAAAAAACATTTCTTTTAAAATACTTGGGAGCAAATATTTTCAAAGATGGATTCCAGGATAAATTCAAAGCTTAGTAAACTCTTTACTGCTCTCCATGCAGGACAGTTTAAGAACACAGCATTCAGAAAAGAAATCAGTACATGTTTGTAGGTGAAGCTTATGGAGTATAATCTGTTTCCTTGTATATTAAAAACCTATTTAATTTCCTCAATTACACTTCTCCTTATAAAAGTTTTTTTTTGCATTTGCATGCCCAACTTTCACAATTGTAAATCCAGCAAAAATAAGCTAAAATAACTCCTTTAAGAACAGTGAGGATACTGTTCTAGCAGAATTCTCATTCATATTTACCCAAGTTAGGAGTATTAGTAAATTCAAAGACATCAGATCTAGTTTAAGAAATTAACAGCCAAGTGACAGATAAATTTGTACAAAGAATATATCTTCTCACGGTGTAGTCCACAGTGTGGACTTCAATGGTACTTGAAGTGATCCACACACTTACCGAGGTCCAACCAAATAGTAAGTTTTACTTATTTACTGCCCATGCTATAGAGATAGTATGAAAAAAATGATGCATTGTAGTAGCTATGACACAGCCTGTTTCAGAAGGACTTCTGCAGCATTTAGAAGTACTGAAACAGTCATTAATGACAGTAGTATCAGTTGAGTAATATTAGTGGATATAAACTGGTACAAAGCCAGTATTTCCCATTTTCTTTTCACCTTTTCCAGACGTAGGAATCTCTGAAAAATGTTTTAATCTGACATATAAATTGGCTAAGGACCTAAGCAGCACATATAGAAAACAATCTTTGTTCCATCTTTTTCCTCCTACAAAAGTGCCTTTTTTGTTTGTCTGTTTCTGGTTAGAAATGAAATTTTGATTTCTCTTCCAAGCCTGTTAAGCAATTTCAGTGGAATTTCTTTAGTGAAATGAATGGATGCATTTTGCTATTTCTATTATTCTCCTTCCTCAGCCACGTTTGTGTAAGTTCATACACTGAAAAAATACATACTTCCATTTGAGCTCCATAGAAAAAAAAATTAAAAATGCTTTGACATCACAAATAAATTGTAATGTAACTGACAAAGTTATCAGACAATACTGTTCCATTATTACTAACAGTTTAGCCCTGTGCATTTCATGCACATTACCTGTAACAGCACACAATGACTATGTGCTTTAGAGTTTAGAACTTATGCTTTCCTATGATGTTCACAAAGTGATTTTACAAACCAAGGGCTCAGATTTCTGGATAGTGACTATTTAAAATTCAACATTCAGCTTTGTATGCTTCCAGATATGTACCCAAATTTTAGCTATACGAGGCCCCAGGACAAAGAAAGCATCCACTACTGATGCTGACACTCAATATTGAAGCCAGTGGATTTGACAGCATAATCTTTAGTGCTTTTCCAGTGAAGTCCTGCACAATGAAAGTAAACTGTCTTTTGCTGCTCACTTATTTTTTGTTCTTTGGAATTTATTTTTTTTTAAAAACAGAACCTGATGTTGTGATTCTACAGACTGCATATCAAAAAGAAGGTAACCAGGGTTTAGAATTATGTCAATTATCAATTTTGTAATTTATGTGATTTTTTTAATTCCTACATACTGCCATCAAGAAAGAAAATACTTCTAAGCAGTAAACCATGACATTTAGAAAATGAAACAAACCTAAAACAAATTATTTTCCATTTGATTTCCTGCTTTGGTGTACAGACCGAAAGTGCAAAAGTACACTACTTTTGAGACAGCAGGAATTCCTTTCCATTACTCCTGGATAAAAACATTTTGGCACTGGGACTCCTAAAATGTAAGTTCTTCAGAGGAAGAAATGAGACATAGCTAATAATATAACCCACATATCAACTATCTTTCTGCTCATAACAACTTCATAAACAGAACTCAAGATATGAAACATGGCTCAGATATTAGTATTATTTACCTATTGTTTCACATTTAAATCTAATTAGCTAATTTTAACTAGTTGGACAAAGCAATTTCTTGGTGACTCATTATTAGGGTCTACAATGTTTAATCTTGTTAATATTTTTGGTAAAGAAATATCAAACAGAGACAACCCAAATGAGACCATATGAAGGCACTTTGTTAAATACTTCTGAAAAAAAGTTACAGACGTCTAAAATTGGCATGAGTAAACTAGGATGCAAAAGCAGATGTCCATCAGATATTTCAAAACATCCTCTAGGATGTTGTTCTATGAAAACATTCTAGAAAGCAAGAGCTATGGATACCTGAGAGTACCACTAGAAATATACTGGTTCATGCTTTCCACGAAATAACACGTACTGCTTCAGTTTAAGTACCCCACCTCCCATGGGAGCAACAGTAATTACATGGTAATTCATTTTAATGCTACTGCATTATCATCTGATAATCATGCAATTAAATGAAGTCACCACGAAGGAGTGTGAAGAGGTCAGAGAGTCAGAACATACTCTGGCAAGTAACGAGATCTTTAGATCAATAGGGTGTTTTAACAAGAGCCAATGGAGATTTAAGGGGTGGTGTAATAATGAAATAGACTGACATCAAAATTAGACTGTAAACGGACAGAAAGCACTGTAGGAATACTGAGGATAAACTAAGAAAACTAAACTGAAATGATTAAAAAACTAGGATAAACTTGTGCCTTGTAATTTTAATATATCAGATTAGAAATAAAATATATTTGAAATTATGGGAACATATGAATGTCCAAGTTATTGAGAACAGACAGTGAATGTTTTCAAAACAAATTTTTCTCTTGAATTCTAATATTTACTGCCATCAGGAGAATATTCTTGATGAGAAATTGTTGACATGAAAAGCATTAAGAAAAGTTAATGTGATATTGATCAAATGAAACAAACACCAGAAACTTGGTAATGCAGCTGTCCATGATGCTCACAAGCACTGAGTAAATACTGTGATGAATATCACTTCTGTTTGTAACTTGCTTTTGATTCAGAGAGATTCTTTGAATATGCACAAATGCAGAATTGTATGTTATTTGCCTACCACAAACATTTGACATCTGAGATTCAGGCTGTGCTGGTTAGCTTTGATTAGATATGTGAATTACACAGGATGTTCGTTCTCTGATTGGAGTCCTTAAGAAAATCAGGTTTTCAGGTTGAATATTTACATTTACAAGTTCAGAATTTGATCATCATGAGCATCTTCCATGGAAATCCAAAATTTCTAAAACACTTCTGGCATGAAATTGTGCTCAATATGTAAAGAAAGTGGGCAGAAAAAAAGCGTTGTCAAATAAAATCTGTGCACATGTTCATTTAACTTTGAAGTGTCAGCAGTGGCCTGGTGTAACAATATTCTAAGATCATAAGGAAAACACTTTTCCAAAGTATTGGACTAATTTGAATAGCAAAAGCAGTTAGGAAAGAATAATTGTAACAATCTGAAATCAGTTAAGCCCTCTAAAACCACTCCATTTTAAATTCTTACTGGTTTTTGCCCCTCACTTCCTATTTAGGCCAAGTTTTTACATTTCTCTAAGTTGTAGACAGAAATACGTAGAGAGCAAGCAGCTGGAAACATTACCATTGTTCATTTTTGTCTTTCCTAGATTTTTCTTCTTATCACATGCTGTTCCTCATAACTTTTACTTTGATTTCTAGACAAACTTCAATTGCCTGCATTTCCAAAAACTGAAAGAGTTGAGTTACTGGAAGTGTTATTGGCTAAGATTAATTGGAGCTTCTTAATTATCCTTGTCATAAAAAATATAATTATGAACATTATAAGTATTAAAAAATATTCAAAATTAATATCATAGAAGAAATACCCTAGAAATAACAATAAGAAGTTATTCAGAGAAATTAAATGAAAGAGTTAAAGGCAAAGACCTGATCAGATTGAAATATGAACATAAACAGCTGCATGATGGGGGATTAGAAAAGACTGATCAAGAAGGATTACTTAACTGATAACATCAAATGTCACCGAAAGACCCAGCTGGTTGAAAAGCAATATCAAGAAACAATTAGCCAAAGCAGATTTGATGTAATCTTAAAAATTAAATATGTTTTGATACATTATGCTATTTAAATATGCCAGCCTTTCCCATTACCCTGAATACTACACAAGAACTTTTGTTTCCTAGTAGTATTAAATAAAATAAGCAATAAAATTTCCAAATGCTATCCATGTTAACATCTTTTTAAGGAAAAATGTTGCAATTGCCATAAAGGCGGTCCCTAAATATTTTGGTGATACAGCATATTGCCTATTCACCAAAACTATGTAACTATTCACAAAGCGCTTTCTTTTTTTTAAATAGGCTTCCTAGAGGCTTAACTACAGGGGGGATTATAGCCATCTAAGGCACATGGAAGATAAGTAAAATATTCTGGGACATTGAAGTGAAAATATAATTTAATGGATATCCAACTTCTCCAGCAGTGTGTTCTATGAATGCAAAAAATGAATCATATAATTATTTAATAGAACCACAAAATATTCCAAGTTTGAAGAGACTCATAAGAATCACTGAGTACAGCTCCTGGCTCCACACAAGACCACCCAAAATTCCAACCCTATGTCTGAGAGCTTCTTGAACTGCCAGGCTTGGAGCCATGACTACCACCCTGGGGAGCTTGTTCAGTGCCCAACCACTCTCAGTGAAGAGCCTTTTCCTAACACCCAGCCTGACCCTCTCCTGATGCAGCTTCATGCCTTTCTCTTGGGTCCTGTCACTGTTACCAGACAGCAGAGATCAGTGCCTGCTCCTCCGCTCTCTGTGAGAAGCTGTAGGCTGCCATGAGGCCTCACCTCATCCTCCTCTACTCTGGGCTGAACAAACCAAGGGACTTCAGCCACTCCTCATATGTCTTCCCTTCTAGACCCTTCACTATCTTCATAGCCCTCCTTCAGACACTAATAGTTTTATGCCCTTCTTGTACTGTGGCACTCAAAACTGCACACAGTGCTTAATGTGAGGCACCACCAGAGGAGAGCAGAGCAGAATAGCTCAACAGATAACACAGCAACAAGACAGGGTAACCCATTTGCTTTACGTTGACATGAAGATATGCAAATGAATTTGGAAAAATTGTTAATGCATACATCTTAGTACAAAAACTACACGCTTTATTTTTTTTTCCTAAAACTATTGTTCCACTCTTCATTACTTTTATTGTCTCTATGTGTATACTTATTAGGTAATACCTTGGCACAAATGTTTAGTCAAAGTAATTAATCCTCAGTTACAAGAGAAATCCAATTGAAGAACTTGTGACCTCTGCATTAATACTAAACGTGTTCATTGTGATTAATGTTTAAAAAAAGGATCTAGTTTTACTGTTTAGTGCCATTTACATAAACCTCAGTTTTTGAACAATGCCAGTCCACGTCAAATCTCAACGTTGTCTATCCAAGAGTCATGACTGTGATATGAAACATACCTTCTATGACAATACAGAACAGCTTTTTCCTGATTCAGAAGTCTTCTAGGCAACTGTTTTGATAGTAGATACTAACTTTTCATTCAGAAGTTTCAGGACAAATCAGTATCCTTACAATCTCTTTCCAAACGCAAGTTCACCTAGTGAGTTCTCAAGGGGGATTAATATGAAATCCAAGGACCATTTGTGTTAATAGGGACAGAAGTTGGCTCCTAACCAGCATTCCACATGGTTGACCATTTCAGCCTCTTTCTCTGATTATTCTGTTGGAATCTAATGTAACATCTCCTGGTTGATTAGTTAAAACAAGCAAAAGCAGATGCAGATGGTGGGATCTGTTTGCCACAAAGTTTTCAAATGGAGGAAAAAAGGAAACAAAACCAAAAGATCTTGAAGGGCATGGATAAACTTTGTCTTCCCCTCATAAGAAAATAAATACATTGAAGCTTATCACAATAGTCTAGAAAGTAAGTTTCCTAGACTATTGCCATATACTATGTTCAGCAAGGAAAAGAGACCGGTCTTGCAAAAATACAGGCATTATAAAAACAAGTCTCCTAATTAGTCTGTGTTTTTTCCCTCAATGTGTGTATGCACTGGGAGGAAGGCAAGGAAACTTGTCTTCTCTACCACCACTTTTACTTTCAGAAAACAAAGGATCTTAAAGCAGATAGAGGTCTCAAAGGCTAACTACTAGTGAAGTCAAGAGGATCAAAAACAAATAAAAAGGAAAATACCAAAATCACATTAACTCATATGATTTAAAAGGTTTCAGAGAAGTGTCCAGGACAAGAATTACTTTGAGTTAACATCGCAGATGTTTCTTATACAGCATGAGTGAATGACATGGTAAATCATAAGTTATACCAACAATATTTTGAGATAATTACCGTTAATAGTAATTCTCACAGAAGTAACAGTAGTATAGAAATGTTTATGACATCTAGATTCCTTGCAAACAGATACCAATCAGGAAAAAAAAAAACTCATACCTAAAACATCTCTAATTATTACCCAATACCCTCTGACAGGGCCCTTTTAGTACACCATTTACCATGACTTGTTAGCACCAACAGCTCTGCCCCAGTAGCACAGCTGGGGCTATGTGGCAGCAGGCAGGCGTAGCTCAGCTTGTGCTGTGCCACTTGGCTCCAGTTTGCTTTCTCTTCGGGAGCAGCCCCAGCTTTGCTAGTTACTAATACCTTCCTTTGCTAGAAATGTGGAATTCCAGACCAGGGTGAAAAGAATACCATGTTCTGTCATTTTGCTTAGATGACACAGTGCCCTTCAGATATTACCATTAAACATCAGAACAAACCACCAGGATATTTTATATACTGCCAGCAACTCCTTTTCAAGTAACATCATAGAGAAAATAGGAGAAACCTGTGGCATCACAAACGCAATGCAATTCATAGCAAATGTTTACCACTTTTTCAGGCCAACATGCAACCAGAAATGTTAAGTCTCCTGCCCTCCCAATCTAATCAAGAATAAAAATGTTGACTAGCATTTCAAATAAGATATAGCTAATAAGTTTAAGCAGCCAAACAAATAGGATTCAATCTCATTCCTCAGCTAGTGCTGTCAGGAACATACAACTAATTTACAACATGCAGATAAAAATCACAAAGAAATCAATGTACAATTTCTGTCTTCACAAACAATATTCACTGTAGTGATAATCCAACAAAGCTCTCTTTACAGAATTTATCTAGTTTTAAAAAGCATAAAGGAAGAACACAAACAATCTTATGACTCTATTGGATTTTATCTAAGCTGCCTGGAGTGATGAAAGATCTATGGAAGAACATTAACCAGATCCTCTGACTACACGATAGGGCAGACCATAAGACGACATAGTCTGGCAACTATAAAAACATTTTTATAACAATAAACTCAACTGTCTTAATAAATGAAATAAAATGTTTATACAGACTTTGATCTACTTAAATATAAATGGTGCTTTCATGTAGGGATACAAAATTTAGCCTCTTTAGGAACAATGCAGGCAGAATAAAAGATTTATTAAAGTAATGCTACTTAAAGCATGGCCTTGTGATAGTCTAAATCCACATTTAGATAGAGAGCCCCACTGCTCATAAGAACTAAAGTCACTGAAGTCACTCAACAGAAATTACTCTTTGTGCAAAATCCCTGCACTCTGAGAATAGGGACTCAAAGGGAACTCTCAAAGCATCGTCACAACCACCGAAGTGTCTGCCTTGGACTGTTGGGTTAAAGATGTTGAGCACAGCAGGGACTCTGCAGCAAGCGCATTGTCAGAATCACAGGCACCCTGCTGAGAACAGGAAGTTTGACAGGAGTGACTGCAAGACCCAAAGCTCTAGCAATTATCTGGGGCCCAATCAGCTTGGATACAGCAGGACTGAGCATGATCTCAGCCTGCATCAGCTAGCAGAAACAGAGAGGCTAGATTCAGATTAGGGCCTCAAAGTTCACCAGCACTTATATGAGATTTGAGGATCATTATGGCTTTTGGGTCCTCTTTTCAAGCATTCATCTTAGAAATAGTTCTAGGTGAAAGAAACAACTGCCCTAAGTAATCTCTGTCTCCTTCACTACACCAAGGAAATGACGGTTACTGCCTTAAGCTACTAACATCCCTAGGTTACCGCTTCAAAGAGGCCTATCTACATTCCCAGCATGAAACATATTTTCTAAGATATGTTCTGAGAAAAACCAAACCTAATCAGTCTTGAAATAGATTCTTTTTTTCTATAAGCTTTGTAAGTCATTTCAGTCTCATTCATATATGAAGTTTAAAAGGCTCAGTTGTAGCAGAGTTCTAAGACCATCTGTCTCTCCATACATGCTATGCAAACTATTTTGAGTCCCAGAATATGGCTACTTAGGGTAACAGTACTAAAACAGTAAATGCTTACCCCCTTGTTACAACTTGAGATGGAATTGACAGCGTGGAGACTAAGAGGTCATGGTAAACAACAAAATTTATAGTCATGGATATATTCAGTGTTAATGAGCAACACAACTTCTCTGAGCAGGCCTGCATCACAGCTCTGTATGACCTACCTGCCCCACAGGAGAGGCCACGGCAGTCAGGAAAGACAGCAGTCCCTGCTAAGCTGTGCTTGACTAGGATGGGCCAAGCTCTCAGACACTGTTGCAGCCCCTCACAGCACCTATGCCAAGTCATCCTATCAGCAGGCCCAGCCTTGCTACAGACTGGGCAGAGAGCACCTGATTCTGATCAGCACCCTGACACTTGGCCATCACTGCTGTGGCAGACAGAGGCGTGGCTCTTCTGGAAGGTTCTCCACAGCACCCTTGCGGCTGGCAGTCTGCAGGCCCTGAGGTCTCCTTGGCCCTGTGCATGCCTGACCTAGGCTGCAGTTGCAACCACTCACTGTTTGACAAGGAAAAATCACCAGATTTTTGCATTCCAGATCATGTTCAAGAAAAAATAGAATACTACCTGATTATGAAAGATAACAGTGAAAAGGGAACTTTTTAATCCAACTTGCTAGAGTATACTTCTATCTCAGTAAAGAAGACTGTGAGAACCTGATTCTGGACTTTTCATCTCAAAGCTTGATGTGAGAACGCTTTGTCTCAAAGTCTGCATGAAGGCCGACAGACATTGCCTGAAGGCTTGCAGACCAGGTGCAATGAGAGATAAGCAGCTGATAAGCAGCCTTTCAAGGTGGGCAACCACTGAGAGGAGATATGCATACACATGCCCATGTATGCCCATACATGCTGCATGTGACTTTTATCTAGGTGCCCAGGAAGGCCACGTTGGCAGAAAGAGAGGATAAAAAAAGATCCAACAAGGGAATTATGCCTGGTCCCTGCTACCTGATGCCTGCCTACTGTCTGCTGACCTGAGGCCTGCTGCTGCTTCTCCCAATGTCTGCTGCTGCTCCCCCTGCGCTCTTGCTCCCTTGTTCCCACACAGGCCTGAAGATATTCCTAAACTGATACAACAGCACATGATCCACAGTGGTAACTATCCCTGCTTTTTCATATGTAACTCTTGCCTTTTTTTTTTTCCTCCCATCTTTTTTACTCACTGACTTGAATTTATATTAAACTGGTCATACAACATTTCACTTCATTTGTGTCTTAATCTCACTCCAGGCATATTAATGAATCTCCCCTTGCTCCAATAATTGAAGTGAGACAAGGACATAATGCTGTTTTGGGCAATTTTATCCAGAATATTGGAGATTAAGTTTTCCAAAGCAGCCTAAATTAGCTTTAAGTCAGTCTCATCTAGTGTTAGGCAGCAAGTAGTGGCATATGCAAGCAACAATTGAACAGCTTAAGTCTTGAAAAACAAAAAATCTCCCTCAAGTTCCAGAACAATTTGGGGAAAATTTTCCAGGTGAACAAATGGAGGCTTGTTTCCCAGCTGTCTGGCATAGTTTGTAGTCTCACAGGAAATCTTTCTACAGTTTCCGCTCAGGACATCTGGTTGAACCTCTGTCACACAAATGAAGCAGTGAGATTGCTTCAGATAAACTGTTAGCAATCCCAGGTAAAGTATTTGAGGGTTTAATAGTCATAAACTGGAATAACGAAAAGTTTTAGACTCACGCGACAGTGATTCCTCCACCAAGACAACACTTCCCCCAACAAGTAGCTGGTTCCCATAAGAGGTACGCTCCACTTGGTGGCTGGCTCCTAAATGAAGCCAGGGCAGCCTCACCCTGGGCCCACTCCTTCCAGTCAAGTGGAGGGGAACAGGTGCAAACAATCTGCCTGTGCTCCCCAGGCCAGCCACCACTCTTCACCAGGTGCTGAATCACTGATTCAGGCCGTGACCTAATGTTCCCCTTACAAACCTCCTTCCCCATTCCTCTTAGTGCATTGCTATGATAAATAGAAGTACATTTTTGTAAACAGGTAAATTAAGGCAGGAAGGAAAAAAACCTGAAATAAACTGCATCTTAATATGCTTATGTATTTTAAAAATCTGCAGACCTTTTTCCCTTTAAATCTTGCCACAGTTCATTATCAGTTTGAACTGTCAGTAGTAGCACTAATGAACAATTGCAGATGCTAATAACATTTATTTCAGGGCAGACAGGTAGTTTTTATAACAGCAATTACTATTTTATAAGCTATTTATTTTATAACTTGTATAAATGTTATAAACGTTAGAACATTATAAATCTTTTAGTCAGTGGTATTTCCGAAGATGAACAGACATTATTTGAAGTTAAATTTGGGGTTCTTGGGTTTTTTTGAGAGGGGAACAGTTTGTTTACGCAGTCATCCAGATGTGATTAAATTTATGTAAAGTTAGATTTCTTTAATCAACTTATGTTGGTCAACATCAGTGGAAACAAATGACTGAGCCTTAATTCTGGTTACACTAAAATCTCTTTTTTATTTAAAATAAAACCCTTTTTGTTAATGGGATCAAGCAAATATTATCCACACGTCAATTATCATACTCTGTAACACTGAAACTTGTTCTTCTGTCTGGACATAGTCACGTTAAAATTGAGAGAGTGGGAAACAATACTCAATGCTGCCAATCAAGTAGGAATACTTTCCTCTGTTCAGCAGGAGCTTCTGAGTCTTACACTATAAGATATCTGTGTAATTCTTTGGGATCTTTTTATATCTGAAAGACCATAAAGACAAGATTTTTGGACGAAAAGGAGAAGAAAATATTAATTTTAGCCCAAAGCAATACCATCAGAATTGTTTGGAAAGCATACTTGAACATACAGAATATTTGGGCTTATAGAAAGGAAAATAATTATTCAACTGTTTCAATAAGAGCATAGCATGAAAATATTTTCAGTGATTTGCTTGTAGTTACTGAAACCATCAAGGCTACTCTTAACCTGGAGTGAGCTAAAGATATTTTTATTTCATTTCATTTATAAAATATACAAACTTGTCAGACTGAGAAGTGATAGTGCACTAGAATTACAAACTCCTTCAAAATGTCATCTGGCCTAGCAGTTATATATACCTGCCAAACAATACTGATAGCAAAAGAGAAGACTGGGGACCTCTATACTTTGCTGTCAATTGCTGTTTCTTCCTACCACGCATAATAAAGATCCATTTTCAAATGAGTGATCATTTGAGGAAATTTTACCTGATAACAAGTACTGAGCTCTGGAACCTGACAAAATAATCATAGAATCATAGAATGGTTCAGGTTGGAAGGGACCTTAGAGATCATCTTGTTCCAACTCCCCTGCCATGGGCAAGGACACTTCCCACTAGACCAGGTTGCCCTAAGCCCCATCCAGCCTGGCTTTGAATGCTTCCAGGGAGGGGGCATCCACAACTTCTCTGGGCAACCTGTTCCAGTGTCTCACCACTCTCACAGTGAAGAATTTCCTCCTTATATCTAGTCTAAATCTACCCTCTGTCAGTTATAATACTTCACTCATCTCTCATTGAGTGTTTTTCAGTAATGAATATTCAGCTTTTATGCTCATCTACACATGCCTGAAATGAATAATTTATTACAATAGTACAGACATACACTGTGAACCTAAAATTCAGAGAATAGTCAAAGTCTAGATGACAAACTGGGCCATAAATATGTTCATTCTTCTGCTGTCTTCATGAAATGATGTGATCTTGAATAGACATAACTCTCCCTTTTTCTCTGTAAAATATAGATTAATTAAAATAAATGAGAAACTTTCATTCTCCATACTGGGAACATGAAAATCATCTTAAGAACTTTCTGTGGATCACTGGGAAATAAATACTCTTATGTGTGTTAACAAAGTACATTAAATCATGAAGATTGTCTAGTACTGTTTAACCTCTGACCTGGTCAGTCAGCTGAATCTTCTCTAAGAGGATGAAATCTGATTTGTTCATGACCAAGAGCAAATAAGAGAAGATCTCTCATTTTATTATAACAGGAGACTCACTTTGTTTCTAGAGAAGAATCCTCAACTGTTGGTAAAGAACAAACTACAGTTAATGAGGTGTCACTGCTGATGCCATGGTCAGAAAATTAGGGTTTTTTATAGGTGTCTATTTTGCTCTGTAGTTGTCAGTATCTCTCATTTGTAATCACCATAATTTAAAACAGTATATCATCCTTGTTCAGCCTCAGTCATCTAGGTCATTATGTCTTTGGCAGCAGCAATCCTAAACAGATTCTCATTTCTCACACTGAGGAAGTCACTGGATCACATACATGTACTACCACATTAGTAAGCAACTCAAAGGTCTTGTTAAGCTAATGTCTTGGAAATGCAAAAACAAACTATTAAACAGACTGGAAGATATCACATTTTGGCCTGGCAGATTTTCAAATATCCACAAATAATTTAACATGAGAGGTAGATGCTCAGAACTTCGAAAACAGAATCGAAACCCTAGATAAGTCTCTGGTTCTCTTAACTGTGAAATGACCTTTAAAATTGATATTGATCATGTAAGTTGTTTGTCACAATTGTATTCCTAAACTGTTGGAGGAAAAATCAGAATCCTTCAAGTTTCTCCTATAATACCTGTAACTATAGATAATGAAAATAACACAAGAATCTTACCTCGAAGTCTTTCAAATGAGTTGTATATATTATTTTACCTACAAAAAGTGCTTGTCAGTCTGGCTTGTTCAAGGATGTGCAGGAAATCAGAGAAAGCTAGGAATAGAAGTCTGGTAGTTCCTTACTGAAAGGTCATTTTTCTGGTTTTAATATGTAGTGTTCTTCATAATTTTTCTGATAGTGATTGATATTAATCACAGTCTTAACTTCAGCTTAAAGCTTTGTGTCTGGAAATTCTATAGCATCCAGTAAAAAATACCATATAAAATACATCATGAGATCATAAGACTTTGCCATCCACTGAGTTCTGATTTTTTTTAAATTTCAAGAGTATTGATAATTCTATTGTAAATAACCTCTCATAGTTCAGGTCACTAGCGTAGACATAAGGTTTGGGGAAATTAAATAAGAAAAGCTAATAGAAGAAGAACACAGGTTTATCCTTTCTAGCTATGAAATCATTAACAATGAAGTGTCCTTCCTTATAAAATCTCTCATTTCTGAAGTAAAATGTTGTTACAATTTTAAGGCTAAAATTTAATTTTATTTAATGTAAATGAATGCTTGTATGATTAACTTTTTTGTAATGTTGAGCACATGCTAATTCAGATTTTGTACCTGAGAGAATGAAGCATCTTGGAACTACTTTAGCATATTTAAACAGTGGTAAAACTTTGCTTACTTTACTACTTCTCACACCATAAACTGTAAAAAAAAATGAAATATTACAGTTATATATAGAAGAGAATTTTCTTGCAATATGAAAAGGACAGGGTTTTTTTCACGATTGAAATTCAATATTTTAATTTTCCCGAGTAACTATTTCACACTGTGCAACTAGCATCAATAAATTAACAATAATATTAATAAATAATATATATAAATAATAATATAATAAATAATAATTAATCAATAAATTAATAATAATAATAAAAAGTCCAGAATTATTTCTCCTAAAATATAGAATAAAGGCATACCTTTAAGATTTGTTCTGACTAGACTTATCCAAGATAGCTTATAAGAAAAACAATTCTAAAAAAATTAATACTGTTTTCACTTTTGATTAAAATTTCAACTATGTTAGCCTTGCAATTCTTAGGAGATAAAATAAATTATACTAAAAAAACAGAGGAATTTCTGAGGGAAGCCAGTACTTGTTATAAGACAAATTTTAACAAATTTTGCTTGGGAGAAACTAGAAACTATCATTACATTTTCAGACCTCAAAGACATTGCTTCTATGGATTTATTTAATCATTTCTTTCTCCTTGCCTACTCCCCAGATCTTGTTTTATTTATCTATTTATTTACTTTCTTCCCATAAGGTTTGTAAGGCATTTGACTCAGGTCATAATGTATTGGACAGTAAATTACTGCATACATAGTAGTACATAACATTACTCCCTTGTTTCTATAAGTAGAAATCTTAGTAGATTTGAAGAAGTGCTAAGATTCACTAAGATTGTTGTAAATAGTTTCCTGGACTTTTCTTCTCAGTTTGGTGGTTCCTGTCTTAACTGTGGTATGATAACAAGCATATATATATGGAAGAATAAGTAAATATGTAAGTTTATTAAATTGACTGTCTGTGAGTGGGTAGTTACCTAAATAAGTCTTTCCCAATGCAGACCTTTTGTTTAAGTTTGGGTGGGCTGTTTTTTTATTTTTTTTTCCAATTATTTTTTGAGCTAAAAATATTAGCAAGTTCTCTGTAGTAGAAGAATAGGTAGCACAGGTTAAAATAAAATTTTCCAAAGAAAAAAAAGAGAAAGTCTAGTGACACTTGACTTGATGGAAATCTGTGGACTACTGAGAATCTGAGATACAAATTAGCTCACTTACATGCAGCTGATTTCAAGTGCATATTGTGTGGAATTTTGATTAATTCTAGCAGCATGAATCATAATTCAAAAAATCAAGAATTGTTTCTTGTAAAGAAACGTTTATTGTCTGTTCCACACTGAATACATTTTTAATCCTTTTATCATTCTTTTTAACCTCCCAGGTACTTTTCAGCAGTGCTGTGCTCAATCCTTTCGTTCCCCAGCTTGTATTGATAGTGGGGGTTGCCACGACCCAGGGGCAAGCCCTTGCATGACTTTGTTGAACCTCATGAGGTTCTCCTGGGCCCACTGCTTGAGCCTGCCTAGGTCTCTCTGAACACCATCCCATCCCTCAAGCATGTTGACCACACCACACAGCTTGGTGTCATCTGCAGACTTGCTGAGGGTTCACTCAGTCCCACTGTCGATGTCATTGATGGAGGTATTAAAGAGCATAAATCCCAGTACTGACCCCTGAGGGCCACTGATCTCACCCTTGTCACTGATCTCCATCTGGACATTGAGCCATTGACCATAACTCTCTGGATATGATCTTGCAACCATTTCCTTGTCCACTGAACTGTCCATGCATCAAATCAATTTCTTTCCAATTTGGAGAGAAGCATGTTGTGTGAGACCATGCCAAAGACCTTACTGAAGTCCAGACAGATGACATCAGTGGCTCTTCACTTGCCGATGGATGCAGTTATGACATCATAGAAGGCCACTAGGTTAGTCAAGCAGGATTTGCCCTTGGTGAAGCTGTGCTGGTTGTCTTGTTTCACCTCCTTGTCTTCCATGTGCCTTTTAGCATAGCTTCCAGGAGGATCTGTTCCATGATCTTCCCTGGCACAGAGGTGAGGTTGACAGGTTGGTAGTTCCCTGAGTAGTCCTTTTCAGCTTTCTTAAAAATGGGTGCCTTTTTTCCAGTCACCAGGGCTTTCACCTGACTGCTGCAACTTTTCAAATATTATTGAGAGTGGCTTGGCAACTACATCAGCCAATTCCCTCAGGACTCTAGGATGCATCCTGTTGGGACCCATAGACTTATGGATGTTCAGGTTCCTCAGGTGGTTGCAAACCTGATCTTTGCTTACAGTTGGAGGGACATTGCTTCTCCAGTCCCCACCTTCTGACCATCCACTTGAGGGGTGTCTGAAGAGTAGTTGCCAGTGGAGACTGAGGCAAAAAAGTTGTTGAGTACCTCAGCCTCTCTTTGTCTGTTGTTACCAGCCTGCCTATGGCCTGTGTTGCTCACTAGGGGAGATATGCCTTCTTGAACTTTCCTNAAATAATATATATAAATAATAATATAATAAATAATAATTAATCAATAAATTAATAATAATAATAAAAAGTCCAGAATTATTTCTCCTAAAATATAGAATAAAGGCATACCTTTAAGATTTGTTCTGACTAGACTTATCCAAGATAGCTTATAAGAAAAACAATTCTAAAAAAATTAATACTGTTTTCACTTTTGATTAAAATTTCAACTATGTTAGCCTTGCAATTCTTAGGAGATAAAATAAATTATACTAAAAAAACAGAGGAATTTCTGAGGGAAGCCAGTACTTGTTATAAGACAAATTTTAACAAATTTTGCTTGGGAGAAACTAGAAACTATCATTACATTTTCAGACCTCAAAGACATTGCTTCTATGGATTTATTTAATCATTTCTTTCTCCTTGCCTACTCCCCAGATCTTGTTTTATTTATCTATTTATTTACTTTCTTCCCATAAGGTTTGTAAGGCATTTGACTCAGGTCATAATGTATTGGACAGTAAATTACTGCATACATAGTAGTACATAACATTACTCCCTTGTTTCTATAAGTAGAAATCTTAGTAGATTTGAAGAAGTGCTAAGATTCACTAAGATTGTTGTAAATAGTTTCCTGGACTTTTCTTCTCAGTTTGGTGGTTCCTGTCTTAACTGTGGTATGATAACAAGCATATATATATGGAAGAATAAGTAAATATGTAAGTTTATTAAATTGACTGTCTGTGAGTGGGTAGTTACCTAAATAAGTCTTTCCCAATGCAGACCTTTTGTTTAAGTTTGGGTGGGCTGTTTTTTTATTTTTTTTTCCAATTATTTTTTGAGCTAAAAATATTAGCAAGTTCTCTGTAGTAGAAGAATAGGTAGCACAGGTTAAAATAAAATTTTCCAAAGAAAAAAAAGAGAAAGTCTAGTGACACTTGACTTGATGGAAATCTGTGGACTACTGAGAATCTGAGATACAAATTAGCTCACTTACATGCAGCTGATTTCAAGTGCATATTGTGTGGAATTTTGATTAATTCTAGCAGCATGAATCATAATTCAAAAAATCAAGAATTGTTTCTTGTAAAGAAACGTTTATTGTCTGTTCCACACTGAATACATTTTTAATCCTTTTATCATTCTTTTTAACCTCCCAGGTACTTTTCAGCAGTGCTGTGCTCAATCCTTTCGTTCCCCAGCTTGTATTGATAGTGGGGGTTGCCACGACCCAGGGGCAAGCCCTTGCATGACTTTGTTGAACCTCATGAGGTTCTCCTGGGCCCACTGCTTGAGCCTGCCTAGGTCTCTCTGAACACCATCCCATCCCTCAAGCATGTTGACCACACCACACAGCTTGGTGTCATCTGCAGACTTGCTGAGGGTTCACTCAGTCCCACTGTCGATGTCATTGATGGAGGTATTAAAGAGCATAAATCCCAGTACTGACCCCTGAGGGCCACTGATCTCACCCTTGTCACTGATCTCCATCTGGACATTGAGCCATTGACCATAACTCTCTGGATATGATCTTGCAACCATTTCCTTGTCCACTGAACTGTCCATGCATCAAATCAATTTCTTTCCAATTTGGAGAGAAGCATGTTGTGTGAGACCATGCCAAAGACCTTACTGAAGTCCAGACAGATGACATCAGTGGCTCTTCACTTGCCGATGGATGCAGTTATGACATCATAGAAGGCCACTAGGTTAGTCAAGCAGGATTTGCCCTTGGTGAAGCTGTGCTGGTTGTCTTGTTTCACCTCCTTGTCTTCCATGTGCCTTTTAGCATAGCTTCCAGGAGGATCTGTTCCATGATCTTCCCTGGCACAGAGGTGAGGTTGACAGGTTGGTAGTTCCCTGAGTAGTCCTTTTCAGCTTTCTTAAAAATGGGTGCCTTTTTTCCAGTCACCAGGGCTTTCACCTGACTGCTGCAACTTTTCAAATATTATTGAGAGTGGCTTGGCAACTACATCAGCCAATTCCCTCAGGACTCTAGGATGCATCCTGTTGGGACCCATAGACTTATGGATGTTCAGGTTCCTCAGGTGGTTGCAAACCTGATCTTTGCTTACAGTTGGAGGGACATTGCTTCTCCAGTCCCCACCTTCTGACCATCCACTTGAGGGGTGTCTGAAGAGTAGTTGCCAGTGGAGACTGAGGCAAAAAAGTTGTTGAGTACCTCAGCCTCTCTTTGTCTGTTGTTACCAGCCTGCCTATGGCCTGTGTTGCTCACTAGGGGAGATATGCCTTCTTGAACTTTCCTTTTCTGGTTGATGTACCTGTAGGAGCCTTGTTGTTCTTGGCACCCCTTGCCAACTTGAATTCCAGATGGTCATTGGCCTTCCTGACCCCATTCCTACACAGCCTAGCAGCATCCCTATACTCCTCCCAGGGTATCTGTGTCTGTTTCCACTGCCTATGCATTTTCTTCTTGCCCTCCAATTTGGCAAGCAGGTCCTGGTTCAGCCATTCTGGTCTCTTGCCTTCCTTTCCTGACTTCCTGCACCTGGGGATGGTGAACTCTTGTGCACTAAGGAATGCTTCCTTAAAGGTCTGCCAGCTCTGCTCTGCTCCCTTGTCCTCAAGGACAGTTTCCCACGGAGTCTTGTTGAGCCTTATTGACCTGAAGAGCTGGAAGTTATCTTTCCTAAAATTTAGCATCCTGATTTTGCTTTTTGTCTGTCCTGTATCTCTCAGGGGTATGAACTCCATCATTGCATGATCACTACAACCCATTCTATGTTGATTTACACATCCAAGTTTATTTGGTGAATTGTTGCTTACTGAACTGTTATTAATTCCAGATAGAAAGGCTGTCTTCATGCCTGTTTTTACCTTGTGTGTGTGGTACTTAGCTATCTGCTGGATCAAATCACAACAGATATAATTTACAAAAGAGATTAATTACCAGTGTTTCTGAAGAGGCCTATGGTTGTTTTGTTTTAAGATAAATTTCTCCTCTATTCATTACATAATTTGTATTATTAATGATTTGCAGTATTTAGCTCCTCTTTCTGAGATGATTTTATTCAAGCTTTTCTCACTAATATTAATACTTTCAAGAGCATATAATTCCTATCAGGGAACCTTTACTCTTCACAGTTCATAGTCAGACAGCATTCTTCATTCATGCAATTATTTTCTCCAGGTTATCTCAACCTGCTATTATTTCTGATAATTGATATTAGTTGCAATAATAAGTGTATTCATAAACAAATATTAATGAAGATTACAGAGAGGGCTTCAGTTTTGGTAGATAGAAAAGAAATAGCAATGATCTTTCACATTGGGCTGGGGATGGAGAGGTAATATTTCGCCTCTTTAAGTAAAATGTCTGCATGCCAGAAAGTCATCAGATGGAGAAGGATGACAAAGTTGAGAGAAATGTGTCAGCTTTTGTATTTTGTCTTTGGAGGCAGGTAGGGACTCCTGAGGTCAGAACAAAATGGAACTACTGAACTCCATCAAAATATGATTAGAATAGTTTTCCCAACATTTCTATTCAACAATTATGGATTAGTAGTTCCTAATGACATTGCATAACCTTTATCTTAAAGAAAGCATGACATTAATTAAAGTAAACCTTATCCTTCTTTTCTGTTTAATATCAGGTCATTCAGACCATCTTTTCTGCTCTAATTCTCCTTCACTAGTATTACTATTTAATAGGTTTAACAATTATTCTTCTTATTTCCTGGTGGCTTAAACTCTTTTATGCCCCTTAGTAACTCTCTTCCAAAAAACACTTCATCTAATATATTTTTAATCCTGTTCTATAAAACAGGATTCTCATATGCTTGACAGCTTCTGCTGATGACTCCTTTGAAGATACACAAAGGCATAGTCAAATAAAGCTTGTACCGCTACCCACAAATCTCTTTTTTATCTACTTTTCCTAAATGCCTGAGTTTTCACAGCACAGAAATTTTTTTAATCTGATTTTCACTGAAACACGGCATCATATTGGCATTTTCAAATGGTGACGATTTTTTTGTTGTTGTTTATACTGTAACTGAATGAAAACAAAAACCTACAAATCAAACAGCCAAACAAAACAACAACAACAAAAACAAACAAACAAACAGAAAACACATTGGAACGTGTCATAACCTTGTAGAACTTCCAGTGGTTAATGCCCATGAAGCTGCTGCTATTCTGCAGTTTCAGCATGCCATATTGTGTACCATGTAAGTTTTGGTGGAGGTCAATAGGATACATCCAAAGCCTTTGGCTTCATCTGCTCTGGTACAATTTGATGTAAATTCTTTTTCTTTTGCAGCTTCAGGAGGGTAGAACCTCATGCTGCAGCTGCCCCATGTCTTCAACATCAGAGAAGACTCCATAAAATACCTTAATAACTTAAACATACCTTTGAAATCAACCACTCATACTCCAGAATCATTTTTCAAACATAGTTTCATTTAATTCAAAACTTACTTTATCACCAAACTAAAACATTACATTTCAGAACCACAGGAAGAACAGTGGTAAGTAGCACATATAGATAAATAAAACTAGGATATACCCTCTGCCATCCTAAGAAGAATAGTATCCACATCAGCCAGACAGCTAACATCTGCGCAAGACTCAAAAAGTTTACATTCCAAGGAAACATCCTTACCTCTATTTACTTCATTCCTATTCTGTATTTCCTACAGCAGAAAGTGTCTAATACTGTTGTCCTTTCTCATTCTTAATCCTGCAATGGTATTTTGCCATTGTGAGCTGGGAAGTGGAAGATACGCTTAATTCTAACTTTTTGGCACCTTTAATTATTTAATGCATATAATATAGATAATATGTATTTGCAATTGCATGCTATTCTTGTCTTCAGAACTTTCGTGTTAATAGTTTTGATCTCTGAATAGGGGAGCATGATAACTTGAATCTATAGCTATAGACAGCTACATTATGGATACCTTACAATTTTATATGATCAGAAATCACCTGTTAAGAGTTAATATGGGACAGACAGATACAATGTAATAATTGTTTTTCAAAAACTTATTTCATGGAGTAAATCTTTGTGTTGAAGAAGAGATGACAATCTGTCAAAAACATTTTAAAATTAAGTGTATATTTTAAAAAGTTAAACATATTGTGGCCAATTAAAATTAATCATATTTAAAATGTTTTCCTACTTAATAAAGTATCCTTTGCTTTCTAAGAATCATTAAGATGTACGAGGGTTGCTCCAAAAGTAATGCTTCCTATATTTTTTTTTTTTTAAATTATGTTGGTTCACTATGTCAGAGGCAGATGTTGGTAGGATGGTAGGATGGCAGTAGAGGTTGAACCTTCCCACCAATATTGATGTGAAATGAATGGGCTGTCATGACAGATGTTTTACTGAGGTCAATCAATTCTGTCAGAAGTCATACATCAATATTAACCAAACCTGTTTGCTTGGCGTCCATCACGTCATCACTTAAATTTCGTCTTAAGAAAACAGGCCAATACAGTGAATTGCATAATATTCCTTTATTCAACATCTCTCTAGACAAAACATTCATGCTAATAAAGTTATTTGAACATCCACTTCTCAGGAGCTGTTATCTACATCTTTCCATAATTTATATTATGAGGCCATCTCTGAAAGTAATGTCTCCTACTTTATTATGTCAGCCCACAATGTCAAACTACTGTTTTACTCTATCAAATAGTGTTGTGCACTTCGCATTTGTTGTAATTTCCATGGAAATAAACAGGAGGCATTACTTTTGGAGTGACTTACATGCTTAATTTTCCTGTTCTGAAAAGCATAATTCAGTATGATTCTATTTTTTATTATCAAATTATATTTTGAAAGTTCTCATGATGTTTTATCAGTGCTATTCCTGGTGCTACGAATCAAAAGGCACTTTTCACTTTTTGGTGAAAATGTGAAAAAATAGCTACAAATTAAATCCATTTTCCCTTGCTTTGTCAATTTTTTACCTCCATTTTGTATTTTGGATACACACTAGTTCGAATGTTCATCTATAAGACAATGATACAATATATCATATATTTAGAAATATAGAATTAGTTCACTTTAGAATAATTTTTCATTGCTGATGAATGTTTTGATCTTACTTCTAAGTGTAACATTTTGACTGAAGAATATGCCAGGAGGTTTATTATTCTTTAACTGCATAGTGCTTAAACAGTCATTTTCCTGTTTAAACAGCCATTTTCCTGTTTAAATACCAAACAGTCAGATGTTTATAATTAAATTACTAGGAATATTATGTGCTAGAACGACAGCCATTATATACTCATTGCATGTCCTAGTGATTTTTTTAGCTCTAAATATGTAATTTTCAAAACTAGCTGGCATTGTCTTGAACCTGGGTCATTTTCACTTGTCAACAAATTAGATTAAAAGCACAGAGTATTGAATGTATGGAGCTGTGAACAGAAAAATAAAGGCTTGATAGAATAATAAATGAACACAGAGGTTTCACATTACAGAAAGTGGAAATGGAATATTGACTCCATATAGCCTTCCTGTGTTTTAAATGTGATAAACCTGCCTAGTTGTCTATTTACAGGATTTGAAAACTCCAATGATCTAAGCTTTTGCACCAATTCGTTCAGATATTTAGTAAATAAGTAACAATTTCACAGTTTGGAAGATGGAAAAGAAGTGATATTGATAAGATGAATTTGTACAATAAAAACATATACCATAAAATTTGCCAAATTATTTTTTGACCTAAAAAAATACATGCATAAAGATGTCCTTATTCCTTCTATTACCTCATGAATGCCTCAAGTTCAAATAGCTTTTGCACCTGGAATTCTTCAAGTATTATTTTCAAGTCATGTTAATACAAGGATTATGCTTTTTTTTTTATATCTAATCAAGTAAGTTTAATTTACTTTCAATTAGAAAGAAAGCAAAGGTTGATTGACAAGTCAATGGCTTCATACGACTTTGTTCCACCTCTACCACAGCATGAATGAAAAACCACTGATTTAGCCTTCCTGGTGCCTTGGAGGTACAGTCTACCTTTGGAGTCCACTTGAGGGCAAACTTGTTCCTTGTGCTATTTTGCACACTACATATAAAATGTTGTATTATAAATTTGATTTAGCTTGTATTGAAAGTGATACATCATCTTCTGAAATGAATTAATCTTTCACTAAAAAGAGTAGTCACCTTCAGGTGCAGATACAGTGCATCCTCTATTAAATCAGAAGCATTGCTCACTGCATTGAATGTATCACTTGTTAATTAAGATAATATATTTGTATCAGAGCCTTGAATCAAATATATCATTCATTAAATCTAATCAATATTGAATAAAATAAATTGCATGTTAAGTAAGAGGAAGCATCACCCAATTATGACATGAAGCCTAATAATGCTATAAAGTTTTTGCAGTTCTTTCCATTACTCAGAAATATACTGACTGGTATTCAGAATTTTGACAGTTTGAGATCTCAAAGAAAATCTCAGCATGTGAGTAACCAGTCTTGATGTCTTTTTCCTTAAGGGGAATATAAATCATCCTTAGATTGTTTGAATGGTCCCATAAAGCTGTGAGGGGTGCTGTTTCTCTCAGGAGAGGATCAATAAAGTTAGATCAGAATAAGAAAAATTATGACCCTCGCAAGCATTATTGAAGTATTCTGCAAGATGCTCCATCAATGACGTGAAAGCAGTTAGTGACAACTGCGATTAATAGCTACCACACTGAATGGAGGACCTGGTAGAGAGTTTTAGAGGGAAAATACACATGGCCAGCAAAGATGTGTGCATAAACACCTGCTTTAACTTTTAATGCAAAATGTAGGTACTAACGGAAATAACACAGTTCCATCCAGACTAATCTGGTGTGCAAAAATGGTACATGATAATGTGACTCTCCTTCTGATATGTGATCCTGATCACCTAGAATGAGTATCTTCATTTCACTGTAGCTGGCACTGATTGTCATCTTGAAGATATAGTTTAAATCTCTCAGGTGACGGAAGAGCCGAGTACATCTCTGCATAAGGAAAAAAAGTGCTTAACAATAAGAAATTTTCAGCGGTAGTTCTCAAAGACACATTGTAAACACAATTTGTTAAAGTTCTATCTGACTTTTAAATTACCTTCATATGATTTTTTTTACCCTCTTTCTGTTCTCTGATTTTCACAATCAAACAGTTCCTTATGTAATCAGATTGTATCAAGTGTACAAGGTTTTACTTATACGTAGTATGAAAATTTATCTGTGTTTTTCTCCTAGACATCTGCTGAAATTTTAATTAAATTTTACTTCTGTTTACTACTTTCACACCCAAACCCTCCCTTTTGTAAAGGGAACAGAGAACATTACCAGAAATGCAGTTTCATTCTTTGATCTCTTTCTGATGCATAACCACCAATACCTGCTTAAATTTAAATTGATCTCGTGTGTATGTATAACTATGGTTTTCTTCTCTGTGAAGCATCTTGTCCAGCTTTTCCAGTCTCCGTTATACCAAAACTCATATTGTTTAAGTTGATTGATCACTCCCCATGTAAGACATCCCCAACCTGGTTCTTTTTGTTCTTTCCAATTTTTTTTTTTTAATTGGAACATTTCTCTTTCCATGAGTTTCATTTACTTTATTTCACATAAACTAGCAAGCATTAATGCAAACATTAAAGAGCTATGAGCCAGTCTCATTGTAAGAACACTTTAAAGTTACTGAAGTTTAAAAGCAATGCCTCCTACTTTATTATGTTGGCCCACGATGTCAGAGACAGATGTTGGTGGGATGGCAGTAGAGGTTGAACCTTCCCACCAATATTCCATTCCATGTTATTGCCATGTGACAGATGGCAGCAGAGGGGCAGTCTGACACAATGGCATCTGACATGGAAGTGTGGATGAAAGTCTGTCATTGAATTCTTCCATGTAGAAGAAATTGCACCCATTGATATTCACTGATGCTTGCTGAATGTTGATGGAGAGCAGTGGATGTGAGCACAATGAAATGGTGGGTGGTGCATTTCAGCAGTGGTGACAGAGACATGACAGATTCTGGATGGTCATGCAGATTTTTACGAGAGCAGCATGCAGGTTCTTGTTCATCACTGGTGAAAATGCATAGCCAATGGTGGTGACTATGTTGAAAAATAGTGTTTTGCAGTTGAGAATGTGCTCTATCAAATAGTGTTATTGTGCTCTTTGTATCTGTTGTAGTTTCCATAGAAATAAATATCAGGCATTACTTTTGGAGTGACCTAGATATATATTCAAGTTTGTTTAATTTGTTGGGTTAAGAGGCTGTTCATTTTTTTTCTTTGCTGTCTTATTTATTTGTCTTTACTTAGAATCAAGTTATGTGTAAAGTGATCATTTCACTAAGAGGAAACTGAGTTTAAAGAGGAGAAGCAAATGTCAGAAGTATGGCAGCAAAAATAATAAGTTGTCAAATCTTGTCCCTAGTGTCTATTGTCTTATCTTTTCTGACACTTTCTGTAAAGAGAATCATGTTTCTTATTTCCAGTTTATGTATTGTGGTAGACCTTCACAGTTTATCACTATTATATACAAAATGCCCGAATCCTCTTACATAGATCTCTATGCTAGATACTCTTACAGTTTCCCTTGATTCAGCAGACATTGGAAATCTAATTCTTATACAGAACTCTTTGTTCCTTTGACACAGCACCATTTAGTACATTGATATATTAGTCCATGGCATAGGGGAAAAAAAATCTAAGCCTTTGCATCAATCTGGAAAGCTCAAAGAAAAAAAAAGTACAAATTCTGAAACATTTCTAGACACATCTTTAACTGAAGAAAGACATTTTTTAAAGGTTGACTTAACCTGTATAAACCTGCTCCCTTCAGAAACCAAATTACCTGAAGTCAGTCTTCACACAATCCATTCAAGTCAATCAAAAGTTTTCCAAAAGTAAATTTGATAAAGACAGGTAATTGTGGAGATTTCTTTTCAACAGTATTTTTAATACAAGTAGAAATCTACAAAGAACTACTGCCTTGCTACTTCACCAGCAAGCTTAATTACTGTAGTCACCTACCTTCAAACATACCTGCAGCTGGAGATAGCCAGTATTTTGAAGACTGATTCAAGTTCTGCTCCAGAGAAAGATCAATTAAACTTAATTACAGAAAGAAACCTATTTCTGTTACACAAATAATATTCTCATGTAACCTAATTTAAAATAATTGCCTACATTGCTTTTGTTCCAAAGGGAAAACAAAAACTAAAAAACAGTGCTGACTTACTGAAAATAGCCTTAATTATATTATTATGTTATATTTTACTTAGAGGTTTTTTGGAACTCTGGGTTACATTTTAAATGAGAAATCTGAGGAAAATCTGGTTTGTTCAATGATACTAGAGAAAGAACTATGTACAACTCAATTTACAAATCACATTTCTATCCTGAGTAGATATTAATTCATGGAAATCACCAATGTCTCTTACTTTTAAGTAGATAAAGCTACATAGACAACTTTTATTTCAAAGGAGAGAAAATAATTTAGTGTTGAGCTAAACGGTCATGCCATCTTTAAATAGCAAAACAAAAAAATATTTTTTACTGTGGAGCAGTCAGTGATACTGAAAGCCCTGAAGTTAACAGAAAAAGTTCTGACAAGAATTATCACTCCTACAGTGAATTGTGGAAGAAAAGTGGATAGTTATTAGATTATTTGAGACAGCAGATGTGAAGTGAATGGGCTGTCCTGACTGATGCCTTACTGAGGTCAATCCGTTCTTTCAGAAGTAATACACCAATATTAACCAAATCTGTTTGCTTGGTGATCATCAAGTTATCACTTAAATTTCTTTAGTATTCCTTTATTCAACATCTGTCAAGACAAACATTTATGCTACTAAAGTTATTTGGACATCCACTTCTGGGAAGCTGTTTTCAATATCTTTCCATAATTTGTATTATGAGGCCATCTCTGAAAGTAATGTCTCCTGCTTTATTATGTTGGCCCACAATGTCAGAGGCAGGTGTTGGTGGGATGGCAGTAGAAGTTGAACCTTCCCACCAATATCTTGTTACATTTTGTTGCTCTGTGACAGATGGCAGCAGAGGGGCAGTCTGACAAAATGGCATCTGACATGGAAGTGCATCTGAAGCAAAGTGTGTCACTGAATTCCTCCATGTAGAAAAAATTGCACCCATTGACATTCATTGATGATCGCTGAACGCTGATGGAGACCAAACAGTGGATGTGAGCACAATGGGGTGGTGAGTGGTGTGTTTCAGCAGTGGTGACAGCAATGTGAAAGACAAGCCAAATTCTGAAAGGCCATGCAGATTTTTATAAGTGTGGCATTTAAGCCACATTGATGAGTGCAATATGCATGTTCTTGTTCATCACTGGTGAAAATGCATAGCTAGTGGTGGTATGTTGAAAAATAGTATTTTGTAGCTGAAAATGTGCTCTATCAAATAGTGTTATTGTGTTCTTTGTATCTGTTGTAGTTTCCACGGAAATAAATTGCAGACGCTACTTTTAGAATGACCTACATATAATAACAGTTATACTATTAATAGCATGAAGGTCTACAGCCTCCAAAGATCCTTATAATATCAGAGATACATAGTAAACACTGAAACAGGCTTTGCATAGTAATACTGTAACTTAAACCACATCAGTCATAATATAGTCTTTCTAATGATAAAATACTTTGAAATGAGTGCTATTGCACAGAAAAAATGTGTTCATATCAAGGAAGATTTGATGGATACCATGCCAATGGAGCAAGATATTCAGGTTATTTCTTTTATAACAAAAAAACATTCTTATGACTTCCCACAGAAAGTCAGCTGAGATGAAAGATCGGTCCTCAAAACTCCTAAGTTACTTCTCTAAGGTTTTGTCACTATCTTTTCCATGATGGTCTCCTGGAAACCCTTTTTAAAAGATTTCAGCTAAACTTCTCTATGAGCGCAACTTCATCTGCCTTTCATCCATGTTTCCACACATAGAAGTTTATTTGTCCAACTTTAAGGATGGAAAAATATACCTTTAGAACATAATAAACAAACAAACAATATGGATATTACATTAACATTCAAAAGAGAATTACCAGACAGACAGGACTAGAATCAGTATAAGAGAAAATAGGATCAGGAGATGACAGGATTGCAGGTGACCGTCTTGTACGTGGCTGCACTGCATAGTGCAAGAGAGCACTTTGTGCCAGCTGGCTCTAGTGGAAATTTAAATTCAACTTATTCTCTTGGTAGGTTCACACCTGAAATACCGATAGTATTCAAACCAACATACAGGATTTTGTCAAGCTCTTATATGAATATGAATGATATTTTATTATAATATTCTGTCATGCCTAGATTTGCTGCAGAAGTCAAAGAAAATCCTGTAACAGAGACGTACTCTATTTTCACAGGCTTTCAGATATAATTAATACTGGGGTCTGTAAAGGAGACTAATTACAGCTTTCTTGAGATTTGTAACATGGCTGACCTATATAGAAGTTGCTTCTTTTAAGATTTTGTGTTTTTTTTTTTTTTTTCCATTTCTTTTCCCTGATATGCTATGCTGTGAGTTGTACCTAAAAGTCACACAGCTTTCCTTCTTAGTCCACTTCTTTCACTCCTCGGCACTCCAGTTGCCAAACGCACAAGTAAGCCAAGCTACAGAAGTGTTATGTTATTTTAGAACATTTGTCACTAGCACAATGCCAGTGCAAAAAAAAAATCCATTAATAAAATAAAAAATATATCATATTTTTAGTATAATTTACACAAGGTCAAACTTGCCATCTAGCCAAATGTCATCATCTAGTTACAGAAAGTTTGAGCTTGAATATAGCCAACATTATTTATATTAGTATGATTTCAGTATTTTAAAGAAATTTCACTATAATATTTGAACATTTCTGAAGGCTGGTTCCTCTTTGCCTCAGAGCAAAATATGAATAATGTTTTATTACTGACTCTCTGCAGCTTCTCCAGGAAACTGGTTTAATAAAAACTGACCACAAGAATAATAGTCAGTCATTGGATTATCATGTCTCTAATTTTTAATTTTCTAGGAAATTGAATAGGAGTTTGCAGTTAACTCATGACAGATGTTCTCATTTAAATTTTTGGAAGTGCTAGTAACAGAGGCTTTTTCGCTGCACGTAGCGCAGGAACCTCTTGGCAATACCTAGCTCATTTTTAAAAAGCAGTTTGTTTGTGAAAGGTGACAGACAGTTCTGGAGATAGAAATCCTCCACTGATTTACTAGACAGGTACAGAATAAGCAACAGGCATTTCTTCAGCTGTCTTTTCAATGTGCTTCAAATCTAAATGGGAGGCTTTTTTTTTTTTTTTTTGCAATGTCAGTGCTCTTTCAGATGCTTTTATTTCTGGAATGATCCTGAAAACTGTTAATTAGCTCAGAGTGCATCAAGAAATAAACAGCAACCAGAAAAATTTTCTATGGGAAAATGAAAGTCCCTTGGGGACTAATGCCTTTTAGTCAGTCACTACTGACACTACTGGTATTCAGACAGTACAAATAAATATGAGCCAGTACTAGAAAAATATTATAGAGCTGTATAGTAATTGCAGTTCCAAATGATATTGCAGCAAATTACAAAAAAAAGTCACAATTGATATTATTACTAATTACTGGTAATTTTATTCTTCAACCAACTGAAGAAATTAGCAAATTAAATTCACAAACCGAAAAAATCTTTGCTTTGAAGTAACATTTACAAAAGAAGATACTCCTCAGAGAAAATGGGAGAGAGGTTTTTTAATCTAACATTGGCAAAAGTATGATATATAACTAAATTAATACCATGTTAGTCCTATGAGAAAAGACTTCAACCCTGACATCAATAATTCTGTTAAAAACACTGCATACAAATCAGAATTCTATCTACATAAAATCTGGACATCACATACATACCTATAGAGAAGTCCTCTGATGTAGATGATAAATGAAAGAGACTATCAGGGAGGTCTTCAGTTTGTATCAAGAACACACTCTGATTTTGTGTTTGCCTTTCTGTTCTGGTGTAGTAATTATACACACTCAGCCTGCAAAATGAAATATGCTTCTTCCCCTAGTATTTTGATACTGAGTGAAAGAAGTAGAAATGTGATCAACCTTGATAGCATAACCCAGCACCTCCAGCAGAAGAATGCATCTTGGGAGCAACTGGTATTCCTCACAGCATGGAGTAAATCTGATGAGATATTGTTTTCACTCTGATGGTCCACTCACAAAGAAATGAAAAAGAAATCGAAGGGCAGTGCAGAGCAGTATCTAGGAAAGAAGCCAGATACAGATGACCTTCCCATTTCCACTTTCTCTATAGGCAGCAGCAAAACCGAGGCAAAGTGGAGAGAAGCTGTTTCACTGTTTTGCCTGTTGCAACAAACTGTTTGATTTGCCAGTAATCTGATTCAAGTACACCAGTCTATGGAAATGTTGCCTGTTCTTTTAAAATAAAGAACAACAACTTAACTTGGTATGTGAATGCTCCAGAGACATCGCTTACCACGTTATTTACATTTCAATATATAGGATCAAAAAAGAAGCTCTGGGACTAGATCTTTACTTACACTGCTCCAGGTAGAGCCTGAAGACTTGCAGGCTTACTGCATGACAAACACTTTTAAGATGCTCTCCAGGAAATAAATGAAATGGCATCATGCCATTATGTAACCTCAATGTAATGGATCAATTTGTCCTTTTGTTTAAATTCTCACCATCGTCATTGCTCCAAGTACTTTATCTGAAGATAACAGAACTATTCAAATTGTTTTCTGCACATTGAGTTACAAACAAAACAACTAGAATAAAATAAAGTGCTATGAGAAAACCAAACCATTTGGAGTCATTTTGTCTGTATTGGTAGTGGCTTTTAACTTTCTTGTTCCTGTCCCAGTGAATAAGATTTCCCAATAGTGACTTCAGCTGGTTCTTACAGAGCACTTGGCTTTGAACGCTATACAAGCCACATGTTTACAGGAAACGGTCTCACGTTTGTATACCTCATTCCCATGTTACTAGAAAATCTGAAATGAATAATTACAAAATAATCCACAGATAGACTGCTAGAAAAAAGATTGAGTGCGTTAGTACTAAAGAGAGAAATATATTTCAGTGACAGAGAAGAGTTCATCAACTGACAAAAATATTTATATTGCATTTAGTTGTTAATTGCCACTTTGAAAGGGGAGTGAATAGAGTCTTCTGTCAAATGTATTTCCTCATATTCAAATTCCTAAAGGCAATACCTTTAAATAATTGAAGTGAGGGTATACTAGTAAAGGTTAGTATTTTTGTTGAATTTGGAATTTTGTTCTTTGCAGACTGAAGCTTTTAAGCATTTCAGTATTCTCATGAAATTTGGCTAAATTTTGCCGAAGCATGTTTTTATTTTGAGCAAGAGCTCAGCTGTATTTATGGAACTAGCAAATGACAATATTTTTTGAGTCTGTAATCTGAGAGGTATTCTCACGATACTTACAAGCAGAACTCTAGCAGAGATATAGCATATATCTAGTGATGATGAAACGTATACATTGCCTACAGTGAGGAAAATCTGGATAGTTTTCTGAACTTCCAGGAATATTTTTCAGATACCATTCAAAATCCCTGGTGAATCCTGACAGAAATTTAAAATTGAGATGCATATCACAGGCACAATCAGAGCTTTTTGTATTTAATCATACTGTAAGTTGCAATACTTTAGAAGCACTGAAGGATGCTAATACACATTTCAGTGGACATATATAGAAGTTTAGTGTAAATATTTAAGGAATATGACATGATATTATATTTTAATCAAAGTTGCTTGGATCTTTATATGTTTTTCTTTTTTTCTTCATCCCCTTCCATTTTATTGTGAACAAGCAGTGACCTGTAGAGAACTGCAGTTTACATGATACTCTGTAACAAGAGATCTTATCTGTGGAGTAGATAGGATGAAACCATGCAAAACTTTCCTGAAAGTTTTGCAAAGATTGGTAATAAGGGCTAGGGCTGGGATTAGTGTGGTTTTCCTATATTTCTCACCATTAGACCTGCCATTTCTGGAAGGAATTAAATTATTCTACAGTATACAAAGGTCAAGTGATAGCATGGAGATGATATGGCATTAGAAGATCTTTGATTTTAAATTGTTACTGAACAGCTGGACACTGAAAAGATTTTGCTATTTATTGTAGCCTTAACCCAGAGATGTCACAGTACCGCATGTGTCTATTACAGAATTCATATCACAGTGAAGCAGACTTGCCTTGCTGCTCTGGAGGCTGACGCTTCTGTTAAGGTAAAACTGCTAAACCACATGGATGTATTTGATTTGCTTTACACATAGGCCTGGTTTTATAACAGTATCTGTTACATACTTACAATGAATTTAAAATCTTAAAGGCCGCAAGGATCTGTCTTACATAAATAGGGAATATCAATCTTTAGATCTGTCAAGTCGCTGCCTGTCACAAACATTGATTCACGTTACTGAAAAGCAGTTATTTTCCCCTTTTTCAGTGTCTTCACAGACAGGGGAAAGAGGCAGCAAGAAAGTTTTTCTTTTGATTCAGCTACAATTAGGAGATACTCATAACAATGGGATAGACTTTTGGTAGATGTGCTGTGTAATTTCAAGCTCAGAGAGACATGGATGTTTTTGAATAACCTTAACAGCTGCAGACTCAAATGAAAGTTTGAGGTAGACTCATTTCTAGATGTTAAATACTGCAGTTACGTTCACTGTATTTCCAAGCAAATTATATAACGTTATCTGTTCATAATGCTGACTGCAGAGTAGGAATGCCCTTTATCCTGCGTGTATATGTTTACTGTTGGAGGCGGCTAATAGAATACCAGTGACATAAATTAGCTGATTACAGAAAAAGAAAAATGGTGATTCAGTAATATGTTTCCAAAGGTCAATGAAAATCTTCAGTGCTTATTTGCACTATTTGGTGTGGCAGTATTATATTGCCTGCTTAAACTGTGTGTCTATAGAAATATATCTAGCATACTGATAGCTTAGTGAAAATTTAACATTCAAGGCCTGGGAACCTGCTTCTAATCCCATGTCCTTCTTGGTATAACTAATTCACCCAGAAGCGGTATAAACTAATTAAGAGAAATTAAGATAAAGACCATATCAACAGTACTAGTCTTAATAAACAATTTGAATGAAGTTTCCTAACCTAATCTGTCAAGAGAAGGAAACTGGGAACTTGGAATGCTGGTGTCAATCCACACAGTTTTTCTGATTTCATAAATTTCGAAATTTTGTCTCATAGAAAAAAATTCGCTTTCAGATACATACAAATTACAAAGTTATTCTTGTTGATGTCAATGGAATTACAGCTATATATATTCCCTGAAGACTCAGTTTATATAAATGGATACAGGGTCTGAATATTTCCCTTAAATCGATCCCCTTCACACTCAATGGAGATTCTTCTGGAAGTTTTTGCTCTTATCCAGTTTCAGGAATATGTTTTTTTCAATTTTCATTAAAAAAAATAAATAAAACTCATGAAGCAACTCTGATTTTTGAAGCCCTTAACAGCTTGCTTTCAGTCTGAGACCTCATTTCTATATGCCTCATACTATGAAGATGGGAATACTTAAGGTAAGTTATGATTTCTGTAGTTTAAATGTGAGGGATGTCTTGTCAAAAAAGTCTCTTTACTGAGATTTACTTGTCAAACTGCTTCAACAAAATTTATACATGTTAATCTTCCAAGAGTACCGTAAAGCTGATCTTATCTCTGACATTTGGAGAGGACATAGAAGGATGGGAGGAATCACTTTTAATGAGATTTCCTTGTGGGATGCATTTATGATTCTGGTATTTATTAGTGGGCATTTATTTGAATATGAAAAGTAACCCATTATAAGGCTGAAGTGATTTAATATATATTCTTTGCTCTACATGCTATCATTCAAGATGTCAGTTATGTAGAAGTTGAGGTATTTGTGTTGTTTTTTGTTTTTTTCCTGGCAGGAGAAGGGGAGAAGGTTAACATTTCAGGAAATAAAGGAGACATTTATTTTTAGTGTTCAGTTTTTTAAAATGTATGTGTGCAAGACACCATTCAATAGCTTTGATTTTCAGCATTTTCCCCTATTGTTTTTAGTATTTACGTTGCTTTGTCAGTTTATGTGTTTTACTAAGAAGTTTCGGGAGGAAAAGAAACTTTGGATTATTTTGCAATATGTACTATTTCAGAACAGTCAAAAAAAAGGAACTATTGTCACAATACATTGCTTTAAGAGATGTTGACCATTTCAAATTCTCATTAGCCTTATGTTTGCCATCTAGCTAATGTCAAACTGACCTAGCTAATTTTATTGTAGTAGGCGTCAAATCAGTGAACTGGCTGGTTTTCCTCCAGTGTATCTCAGATTGGCTGCAAATATCATGTGTAAGCACGGTGATCTGCACATTTTCAGTAAATTCCTGACCAGACTTTCTTTCTTTTTTTTTTTTTTTTTT
>WBMW01001574.1:2045646-2106279 GCA_013396635.1 Penelope pileata
TTATTTTTTTTTTTTTTTTTTTTTTTTTTAAGATAATGGCATTGTTTCAACAGACTCCAACCTGCCTGTCTCTCTCATGATTAACCTTATATATTTCTAAACAATGAAGGTTCAAATAAATTTGTTTACAATTATATTACTCATATAATTAGAATATATGTAATCAAGTAAATCCACACAAAGTAACCCCCTATGATTTTAACAGGAATTAGAACCTAATCTAGTTAGGTGAGGAGACTGTAGAGGGCAGTATTACACCCTCATCAAAAACGTCTTTCAGTCCAAATGTTTGGCAATCTGATTATCAAGTCTCTTGTGCCAACAGAATGATGATTCCATTGAAGTCAAGGAAATTACATCAGTGTATAGCCCCAGTATTTCCAAATCACTGCATAAACTTGACAGATAGAAAATCAATGGCACACAATTCAATCATATCATTTAGCTTCTTGACGGAATGTATATATGAACAATTGATGAACCAAGCATTAAATGAAAGGGTTTGGCACTATATGACTAAGTGTATAATTGATAATTATCGATTGCCACATGAAAACATTAAAAAAACATTCAATACTCTGGAGAGAATGTATTGCAGGTCACATACACACAATACACCAGAGATAAAGTAGAAAGGAAGGCTCCATATATTATAAGAAGAATGTATGAAAAAGAAATTTTCTGTAAATCTTTTGCATATATTCTTTTATTGTTTATGTGTGTTTATTTTATTTTTATCCTATTTCCAGAAATTAAAAAAAAAATAATCCTGCCAGTGATATTAGATTTAGAAAAGCAAATAGAAAAAACATATATCATTATCTGGTCAGAATTGATTAATAAGTTCTCAATTTAGATAGGATAAGCTGAACATCATGTCTGTGCAGAGTAGAATGATGGCTTCCATCTTGTTAAAGTCAATTAGCATAACATTTTTGTAAGCACTTACTGTAATTACAAAACAATTGATTTTACTAAAATAAAGAGCAAAGATCTTTGTCCATTAAAACAAGACTAGCCAACAACAAACATACCATGCATTGGGGATTACCAGGGGGTCTGTAGGCATTTCAACTACTTTGAAAGATATTTAATTCATTTGACTCACAAGACATACATGTCCATGAGAAGAAAAGGTGATTTGACCCACTAGCCTCCAAAAAAAGACATCACTAACTAATTTCAGGGAGCAGAAAAGCATGCTATGAAGAACTGAGAAGCACAAAAGGAGTTTTATGATCCAAAAGAAGTTTATTCACTTTCTGTCTCTGCTGCATTGTGAGAGTGAACACAAGGTAACAACAAATATTTCTATGGCTTGTAATGAAATCATTTCTGATAAGATTTTCATCAAATCATTTGCCACCCAGATGAGGGGAATGGGTTTTCACTGCCACACAATTTTCCTCAGGAGTAGTACTGGCCTGAAAAGCTACTGCCTTGCCTAGTTAATTTTGCCCCGCTGTTGCTATTGTATGTCTGTGTAAGAGGGTGCACAGTGAACTGCAGCAGGGCAGTGAGGGCTGAAGACAAAAACGAAGTAGCTGAGGGACACAAGGGAAGATTTTTTTTTACTCATGTCATATCCTTGCTCTTCGTTTCCATGTGGCCTGCACACAACCATGCTGACACAGTGGAAGAGACGGCACCTGAGTGGGAAGAGGGCTTCAGGCAGCAGCTGATTAGCTGGCCCTGGCACTGAGTGTGAAATCATAAACTTTTGGGGCTTAATGAGCTTTTGTGCACAGATAGAATTTCACTGCTTTTCATCAGGCTTGACCAAACCTCTGTCTGAGTACTAAATAATCCTTTCTTATGCTTCTGGTGCTGGAGCCAAAAGTATTGACATGCTTTGTGCCAGTCCAGATGACTCAGTTCTCTCCAACAGTTTACTCTGGGATTGGAGTCTCTCTCTTTTTTTTTTTCCCCAAATAACTCTGTAGGCAGCACTCTGGCATCTGAAAGCTTTGCACTGATGCCCTCAAAGCTTCTCAGCTCCCATAGTTCACAAAAATATTTTCCAATATCTGTGTGGCACCACACCCAAGGCCTTATCTTTCACTTCTAAAAGGGCTGATTAATTCCAGTGCAGTATTGTGCTGCTGCAACTCCAACAAGTCACTGCTCTTGTGCAATGCAGACTGGTACTGAGCACTTCTGAGGACAGAGCTATAGGTGATGTAGGCATATACAAAGAGACATGAATGAAGACTTGGCTACTGGGAGAACTTCCTACATAAAGACAGCAGTGATGTTTGATTTTCAGGACAGATGTGTCAGGAGTCTAATAAAATTACACTTCAAGAATGAATGAATAAGGCTAATAATAATGTTAGTGAGAGTAGTTCTTTCCCAGATATTAATACTTCTTCAGTTTTCAAAACACACCACAGATAAGAATTGTCTTTCAAGGTATATGTAATGTTTTTAAATGTGTAGAGTCAGAATTTTATTAAGGGAGAAGATTTTTTTTTCTTGTAGCCATAAACTGAAAAACTTACAGTTAACAAAATATTTCATTTGTGTTTCAACTGATTCTAACATTTTCATGAGAATCATGACTAACAGATCTTTTCTTCTTTAGGCATAATTTGTAACAGTGAACAAAAGTAATTATTATGTTTTGCCCAGTCATTGTAATGCTTAAGTACCTGTGCAATGAGAAAGAAGCAAATGTATTTATAAACTAAATTTCAGCTATTACTTCAGTTAGGCTTACTGACTACTGTAATTGAATTTACTTTATAGGGAATAAATTTGTGAAATGAACTTTGTAAGATGGTACTATAAAAATATTTTCTTTATTTGAAGTAAACATATAAACATCCATTATATGTTCTCTGTACTACTTATTATTACAACATATAAAAGCCATCCTGTATATACTACCTGATGGAAACAGTTTTACTTTCACCATTCACAACAAAAATGGAGATGACCAGACATGTTCCTTTTCCCCAGGATACTGAAATGTGGCTTTCATCATTGCTGCCTGGACATTCCTTATCCTAGCTCCAACTTCAGTCAAATGTTGAAAGTGTGCCCTCCAACCATTTAAGATGCAGTCCCAACTGCAACTTTACTATGCTTATCAGAAGGAAATCCAGGGAACATTTAAAATGAAAAATTCTTGCCAACTTCCTGAGCATATCTAATTTTAAATTTTAGGCATGAAATAAGAATTATAGGTTGTCATAGTACAAGTCACAGTACAACACTAAAATAATCTAGGAGTGGATGCTCCATTTGCTAAACAAGCTGTTTCTCATTGATAAACTTTGAGAAAGTCAGTTCCACTCTGACACACGGAAGAAAAATACACGTAAAACTTTAAAATTACAATGAAAATGTCATATAAAAAGTTATGCAGCTCAGCAGGAACCAAATGTAGGATTTTTGCTTTATGCATAGTTGCTTCTGGTTTCTTGGTTTAATTCGTGACTGAGTATGAATGGCAATTGGATTTCCTACGTTTAATGAAGGTAAAATCAGAACAAGTCACCTTACAATCTGGCCTGTACCTTAAAGACTTCCCTCTGTGGTTAGCTCTGTCTTGCAGAGCTGTATTGAACATTAAAGTCAGTGATACAGTATGGTCACAGGGGCTGGCTTACAGAGTAGCTTCTGAAATTAGGAGTTAATTTACCTTCTTTTAGGTCCTTGTTTAACCTCTGTTAGCCTATTAGGTGGAGTTTTGGCCTTCCTTATGGCACCTCAAATAAATGAGGAATTATCTTTATCCCTAAAGTACCTTAAAATTTGCTTTACTTGATCCCCTAATCTGTGATACACCCTCTGCCGTTACTATATTCATTGCTTTAGCTGTGTATTTTGGACAGTTTATATAAAAAGAAATAGGTGACAATTCTTTCTGTAATGATTATTGACTGTTTCCTGCTATAATCTGAAACAGCATGAATAATATTAATGAATAACAATTATAATATTTTAGAAACTGAGACTGAAAAGTAAAGAAAGATTTAAAGAAACTCAGGATGAAGTTCACATTTATCTAAATATTTCTGATTTGTGTATTTAGCATGTCGAATTCTTTTCTTTACCTTCTCTGAAGTTTTAATAGTAGAGCGTGTTACAAGTAGAAACATTAGTTCAGTTTATCTAAGATAAATAGAAAAATAACATCTTTATGTATTTCCTTCTATCATTTTTCAGCTTCTCCGCTTCTTTGGATTTCAATTTTATGTTAAGAAAAAATAGCTAAAATTGCCAAGTTTTCATAGAATCATAGAATGGTTTAGTTTTGTTTTTCCTTTTTACTACACTTTAACCACTGAGTATTGTGTAAAGCCATGCCTTGTCCTCAAAAATGTTTTACTGAGCTTGGTCTGAGCTACAAGTTTGTAATTAAATCCTACCTCATGTTTAAAGCTTTAGAATTTACTGCATGTGTAATAATTCAAACCTGTACAACTTTTTATTACTCCATACATTGTCAGGGGATAGGCCCATACAGAGAATCACATTAGTGATTTTTCATATACTTGTCATCGTTTTCTAGTAAATGTACAATATAGGTGATGATATTAGAATTTTGATTTTGTTGTTTTTTTTTTAGAAACATCATATGTAGAAGCACTACCTCCAGGACTGATATGATTGCAAATGAACTATTGACTTTTTTGTTTTTCAGAAATCGTTCTTGTTATTAGAACACTTCTGGGTTTATAAATATTTTATTTTTGCACTCTGACTTGAAAGAGGAATACCAAAACCTTTCTTTAGCAAAATTTCTCAGAATTTCACCAAGGGATTAAAAAGACAGTCAAAAAAACTCTTGACTTCACAGAGCACTTGTATACTGGTAACCCAAATAAATCTCAGCAACTACCCAATATATGTTTCTTTTCTATGTATGTTCCATAATAGTCTTTTTCCCGTTTAAATTTTCTACTTAAATGTAATCAAAATTTATGCTTGCCTTTCAAATCATCTTCCTATTTCTTTTTTGACACTATTACTATCCCTTCTGTTTAAGTAGGAACTATGAGTCCTCTCTCACACTTTTTGCTTCAACAATGGCTGGCTTTAGATGCTCGCTCTATAGTATTCCCACAAGATTTTCTACCTATCTTTCTGCCTTGTTCACACATCACTAAAACTTGGATCCATGTGATTATTTTCATCAGAATAAACTACTGAGACAGTCCATTGACCGTTCTTCTTTGCACTTCTTTGATATCGTACATGTCTACTGAGACATCTGATGAAGGCATCTTCCTCATTTGGTGCCCCAGGCAGCTTAACCTCACCATCAAATCCCTTTTCCACTTTTTTTCTCGCTTTCTAGGATTAAGCCTTCTTGTTCTCATTTGTGAGGCCACAGCTGTTCATCTGTTTTATCATGTGTCTGTTTTTGTCTCCTTCTGAAAGTATCTATTTTCTTGTCTGCTTTGGAACTTTTCTGCATGGAGGTGCGTGCGTGCATGTATGTGTGTCTGTCTGTGTGTCTGTACATGTGTGTGAGTATCTGTGCATGCACAGAGAGAAGACATTTCTTAACTTTAAAAATGCTTTTGGCTACTTTTCCTTCTGTTTCTGCTTGGAAAATTCCTACTAAACCTAGTAAAAAGGAAAATACTCATATATAATAATCACTTCTGCTGTACCTCTTACTAAAGATATGAGTGATGGTTACATTGTCTATTGGGGAATTGTTTACTTATTTCTATTGATTTTAGAATTGAAATTTGATATGAAAAAGTAAGCAGAATTAACCAGCGGATATCCTTTACTGCTTTCCTTTTGTGTTATTATTCATTTCCACCTTTTTTCAAATGAACTAAGACTCTTCCTCCATGTGGGTTTGCAGAGCATCCAGCTATCTCACGTACTATTTTTCTGTCTTTTTGAACAGAGTTTTCTTGATCTGATCCAGATCCTTTCATAACAGGTAGAAAGACATTCACAATAGGCTGACCTTTCTTATTTGTCTTCTGCTGATCCTTTAATCTACAGAAATGCCAAAACCCAATGAAAGCTACTAATCAAGGTTTTTGACTTCAGTACATTTCACAGCCATTCAAGTTTTTCTGCTGCAACATGCAGGAAAGGAAGACACTATCATACTGCTTCAGAAATGCAACACTGAGTCACTGCAAATGTCTGCATGCATACTGTTAAGTTTGTTCATTGTACATTTTGTAACAGGATTCTAATCCTCAGGTGTTTGTTGCCATATATGCTAGCATTACAGTTCCAGTTTAAGTCAGATCAATCTGTCCATTCAGCATAGTTGGCATGGTTCAGAGATCAGTCTGCCAGATGATCTACCCAATATTCAGTGTAGGCATGGGCTATGCCACATTTGGCACTCTCAGGGAACTTGACTCCTTATTCCTTAATGTCTTCATAGGCTTTGCTTTCCTGCCAGCTGAGCCACAGAGACTCATTATGGAGAAGGGCTTGTATTGCCAAGTAAAGGATAATGGGAGAGTTATAATGGCACCACAAATTTCTGCTGATGCACAGTAAAGACACAGTCAACCTTAAAAGATTCTTTTTGTAGGGCACAAAAACTTGAGTATCATGGATATGAACCAGGCCACCATATGGCCAAGGGATCAGCAGAGTAAATTTTTATCCAAGAACAGATGTAGCCAGAGAGACTAATTGTGAAGTTCAAAGAAGGAGTTCAGTACTATATTTAACTTGAAAGAGTGAAAATACATTGGATATCCAGGATGAAAATGAAAGACATGATCTCTCTCAAGATGACTTCCCTGGACTAAGATTTGCACTCTTTTTTCTGTCCTAATGAATGTAGATATTGGACTCAACAGCCAAGTTGTCTTTGCAGTGATTGCTGTTTCCTATGTCTCAAATTTTGAGCAGCCTCAAAATACACACTTCTACCTTTACTTGTTAATGTATGTATTTTTTCATAAGGAAATCTGTGTTCCCATATACTATCCTATAATTATATGAGTCTAGGAGAAGAATATACAGGCGTAGACTTTTACTACTAGTAAAAGTAGACAGAGACTGCTCAAAATTTGAAACTGTGAAAAAAAGGATGAGAAAGACCACTTGGTCATTGAATGCAATATCTGCTACTGAAGACAAAGAACATGGACACTGTGGTAGCTACAAAATTCAAGCAAAGCTTCTCTTCCTGCTCTCCCTCATTATATTGAAACTGCAACTAAATTTGCTCTCCTCTCACTCTTCCTTTCTTTATTTTATAACAGTCTTATCCACCTATAATCAGCTATCCATTATACCCATCGGAGTGGGTCCAGAGGAGGACCACGAAGATGATCAGAGGGCTGCAGCACCTCCCCTACGAGGACAGGCTGAGAGAGTTAGGACTCTTCAGCCTGGAGAAGGCTGCAGGGGGACCTGATAGCAGCCTTCCAGTATCTGAAGGGGCCTACAGGAAAGCTGGGGAGGGGCTTTTTACAAGGATAGATAATGATAGGACAAGGGGTAATGGTTATAAACTGACAGAGGGTAGATTTAGACTAGATATAAGGAGGAAATTCTTCACTGTGAGAGTGGTGAGACACTGGAACAGGTTGTCCAGAGAAGTTGTGGATGCCCCCTCCCTGGAAGTATTCAAAGCCAGGCTGGATGGGGCTTTGGGCAACCTGTTCTAGTGGCAGGTGTCCTTGCCCACGGCAGGGAGCTTGGAACAAGATGATCTCTAAGGTCCCTTCCAACCGGAACCATTCTCTATGATTCTATATGATTCTATAATGAGCAGATAAGCGGATTGTACTATACACAACTGTGTAACATAAAGAGATGTCCAAGCTAACTGTAACATGGGGCAACGGTGATTTTCAAGCACTAGGAATATATGTATTTTTTCCTTCACATTGGTTATCCCAGATTTTCATGGCTGTAAAGAAATTTTGCACTTCTAGTTTGCTTTCTAGCCACACATCATAAAGCACTTTTCACCAGATAGTCATAATGAGTGTTTTACAGATCGAGAAACTGAGTTCAGGCAACTGATTAATTCAAAATTATTCAGTGGGGGATAGAACCCAGGCTTCCTGACTCATAGTTCATTGCTCAAAGCGATATGTAATGCTAAGTTACTTTATAGGATATCTTTAGATGGCAGAAAGGAACCGGAGTAGAATAGCATCTCCTCCTACTATTCATGTGCAGTGTGTGCAGTCAGCCTCTCCATTTTCTCATTCCTCAGGGGGTCCATCATCTCTCACCTCTTGTTTGGCAGACCCTACACTAAGTAATGCTGCACAGGGTTAAGAGAAAAGGGAGAAAGAATCAGAGAGAAGGCATGACAGCTGTGCTGCAAAAGCAGACTATAGCAGTCCTTTTTAGTCTACAAAGTATTTAGCATTCACACTTTACATTTGAGTAGAAACTTTTATCACATTTGTCACAGACACATCACAGGCAGGGAAACAGGGAAAAATACTAATTAAAAATGCGTGTTTCTCAGGACATGGCTGAGTTTGTTTTTCATTCTCATTCGTTTTAATTTACTTTTTCCAAATATTCTTTTACTATTTATGTAGTATGAATTCAATCTGTGAAACCTTTCCCCCAGACTTCAGCCTCACTTACATCTTGAATCAAGTCACTCATATCCAACATTTGCAATTTGCCAGTCAGAAGCTGCGTGAATAACGACAATGATTGATTAAAAAGAAATTCCTTTGGTAGGAATATTTAAAGGATAGTTTTCTAAGGGAAAACATAGGAAGGATGTAAATTCAGGTCTAATTCTATTCAATACCTTCTCATACAGACATTCTGAGCATTTCTAAAGGTGCTTTTTATGCTTTTGTGTTCTAATGGATCACTCAAAGACAGTGCAGATTAAGAGGCTGCAAGCAGAAATTTGATGGCGGACTGTTAATATGAGTAGTTTTAAGAGATTACACTGTAAATTCACATTTTACCTGACTTCATGAACATCTTAGTACATATAAAAATGAAATAGTATTTTTTACTTATGTACAAATGCTACCCTCTGCCTGTCACCCTTACATGGCTGTGTAGACTTTAAAGAACTTTTGCCTTTTCTCTTTTATTTTTTGGCATTTATGACAGAACTCATACAAAAAAAATAGCTTCAAATAATAATTTGTATGGGGTGACAAGGGCTGTCAACAAGGAACATAAAATAGTAATATTGAATCAAGCTTGAATTAACTGAATAGACAAACATAGACCAGAGAGAAATTATTTTCCTATTACATTTTGATTAGTTTGTGGTTGTCTCCAGTTTGTAATTTACCTTCTAAAAGAGTCTGGATTTGCATCCCATATATTTTCTCTTAGTAGGGGCAGTGGAGTACTGAGGTCCTGGATGAAGAATCGTTTTGTTCCCAATTGATAAAATTATTAAGGTAGGATCCAAAGTTAGAGGAAATGAAATAAAGCAGAAAATCATGCTGCGGTTTTGGAGAAGGACACTGGTGTTTGTATAGAAAATTCCTAAAGAATATCAGTTTTTGTGTGATAGAATTTGCTTCAAATTATTTTTGTATGAAGTATAATGTTAAAACTAACAGGGTACTAACTCTTCCCTCTTTATAAATTATTTAATTTTCTGAAATTAAAATTCTCCTACATGCATCTGAGGATATATCATTTATGTAAGTTTAGAGTTATCGTTCAGAAAGAAGCTGGCTACTGGCATAATTCCCAAAGTGGATGTTGCTGGGTTTTTTTCTGGACATGACTGAAAACAAGGTATGGTATATTTTCAGCTTACTAGAGTAGGAATTTGAACCTATACTCCCTTCTCTGGCAGAGTCCTCCCTTCCTTTCTCTTATTGTCTTAACTTCCTGCTGGCTACCCTTCTTTCTGGCTGGAGGAATAACCAAATAGTTCCTCAAATGACAAACTTATTCAACGGAAAATACTGAAAACTCTCTCTGGTCAAGAACACAGCTCACAGCCCCTCAGACAGAATTAAACTTTACTTTCTCACATTAAGAGAACTAACATTATCACAAGTTTGTTGGAAGTGTTACATCTACTATAAAATTACACCGGAACTATATTTATTAATGCCATAAATACGTATATCTGTTCAATTAAATAATGCACTGATTTTCAATAATAGAAAAACATACATTCATTGTCCATTGCGAATACCAGTGTAACTTCTCTCCTTACAGCTTTTTTTTCCTAACTGTGATAGAAACAATTGTCTACAAAAATAACAATTAATGGATTATCTGTTTTATAAACTATAATTCACAAGTGTTTGATAGACTCCTACTTTTAAAAAAATAATAAGATGACTTGAAGAGATAATAATAAAGTATTCTTGACCTAGGTGGAGCCAAAGAAATGTTAGATGAAAGACAAAATTTTAAATTAGGGAAATAATTGAATGACCTCTGCCTGAAAAACTGTGCCATAAATTATCTTTGTGCTCAGTGGAAACATTCTCCTTTGTCTTTAGAGTAAATCAGACAATTTTCAGGCCAAACCAATTTTCTAAATCATAATTAGACAAGAGGCTAAAATAGGCCTTTGTAATGGAAGTGGGTTATAAATTTAACATGATATCCATAATTCATCCCTGAAGAAAGATCTTTTACATTCCAAAAGCTTGGATAATATAACTTGAGGAGCTGGCCTGCTAAATGGTGTAACAGTCTATCTTGCTTAGTTTACTTTAGAACTTTGATTCATACTGTGCTCAGTTCTTTTCCCAGTGGGAAAGCTAGATTCTTAAACCTCTTTCTCACAGTTATTAAAATAATTCCCTTCTCAACATGACATCAGCCTTGGGCATACCCAGTTTTTTAGCGAATAAATTTGTCTTTTTCAGTCCTTAGATGAGTTCTGAATTATAATTGATCAATAAAAAGATTATTTTTTGTATATACAGAGATGCTTAAAGTCATTCTAACAGAGGAAGAAAATATCTATTGCCGTTCAAAAACACATTAGGCATTGACAATGTGAAAAGAAGTGGAATAAAACAGTTTGAATGATGATGACAAATGTGTCAATAGGCAAGCATAAGCTTGACAAAAGCTTTGTCTTAAAAATGTAAGGTGCTGGATATGTATTTTACATAGCAAAATCAGAAATGCTTGACGTTTAAAAAATAGTCAATTGAATTTCAGGCTTTCTTCAATATCAGGTCAACCTCCAACCAATTAACATTTAAACTAGTTCACTTACAACACTTTTTGTCTTTCACTAGTTTTTCAAGTAAGCCAAAGAATAAAGGAATGTTCACCATAAACAGTTATCATGAATATTTTCCAAGAATTTTGAGAAAGAATGTTGGCTGTAATTGAGCCACAGTTTCTGTTGCAGTACAGAAAATCTATAATCTCTATAATTTCCCAGCGTTGCTTCCATTGCTTCAGGTACTGATCAGAAGCTCCTACAGTGCAGATCATAGACAGTTATCGTGATATAAATCTGATAAACTGTTGTTCAAGGCAAATTTAGTTGCATTTGTGAAATTACATAGGTACTGAAGTAACAAAGACAGAGTTTCTTTTACAGTAAACTTTGCAGCTTTCATTTAGCCAAATGATGCTGTATTCCTACACAGGAAATAATCATGCTCTCTGACACTGCTGTACCAGCAAACAATCCGCTTCGAGGATCCTTGATGATATATCATGTTTAAAACATTTGGCCAAAACCACCGACTAAATGCTTTGCTCTTGAAATGAGTTTGCTAAGTCCATTCCCATTTTGATCTCATTTTCAAAAACTCTTCATCATCATTCTGGTATGATTCTTGGCCACAAGCAAGTGTGGCCCCCTGCCAGCATTGTTTGTCTTACTCAGAGCTGATCTGAGAATGTTGAATCAACATCTAATTGAGCAGACAAGCTGTCTCTATTTACCCCTGTATATCCATTTGTGGTTTTTCATCCCCTTATGGAGACTTTCTCATAATAAGCCGTTCATTAGATTGCAAGATCTTTAAGTCAGGTATTGTCTTTCTACTAACTGTGTGTACAGATCAACTTTAAAAAGGTCTTGAAACTTGTTTGGCTGTTGGTCAGTTCTGTGACGGCAACAGATTATAAGTTTATCGAGCTCCTGACTTTCAGTACTCCTGTTTTCTCTTTGCAACATACTGCTGTTGCATTTCTTTCTTTCTGCTGCAATTGCTTTATCTTGCTTATAACCTAGTGAATAATATATGTTCACATTAGAGTGTTTGTCCCTGTGGGAGGACCTTCCAGTCACCTCAGTGTTTTTTCAAACATGAGACTGTGTGTGACACTATGAGATAAAGAAAGTAAACAACCAGATTGCCGCTTGAATGTGTGCCACAGCTCAGATCTAAAAATACCTAAATAGAAGAAAAGATCCTTTCTGGTCAGCACTGTATGTATGATAATTGGAACAGTACCTTGCACTTACTTTGAGTCTTTTGATTTAAGGAATTCGTAGGACAACAAAATGAGGAATATTGATGTTCTCCGGGTATTTTGCATATGAGCAAAGCAAGATCCTCTGAAGTAAAATGACTTATACAAGGTCACATAACAAAACTGTGGTACAGAAAGAAATAGATCTTGGATAGAATTGCATTCTAGAACCATCTCTATAAAATGCAGATGAAATTCCAGTGAAGTCAATAGCACCAATGTTTTACTGAGTTTCATGCTTGCAGAGCAGGTCACAAAATATTTGCAATTTTCTCAAAGTGTTCCATCTGTTAAAAAAATAGGTGATGTGATTGCTCACTGTCTACAAAGGAAAGAAAGTGTGCTTAGGCCTAGAAGTATGAAGACTCATGATTACTAATACCAGAACACAATGTAGGGTATGTGGCACTTAAGTGAATAACTTTCCCTTATGTCATGCACCGTATTTGCCCCTTCAGTGGAGGCAATAAACCCAAGGACAAAAAGAGCAATGAGTAAACCACTTGGAAATCTTATCATGTAGCTTCTGCAAAATATTTCCTGCAGTGTAAGATTGTTCAAAGTTACGCATGCTGTGTTTTGCTTGCTGAGTGAGAAAACTAGCAGCTGTTCACCGAGATGGATAGAAAAAAGAAACTTGGTGACCTGCTAATAGACGTGCTGTGCTAGGTCTCTCCTGGCTACAAGTCCATATAGTAGTGATCAGTTGTGTCCTTTTCAAACTAGATGCTGTTTACATTTTACTGATTGGTGCAATAGTTTCTAAATGTTTTCAATAGCAAGTGACTCCTGTACATCTCAACATAATAACTTTCTTCCTGTTTTATTTCCTCTTTTCCTTCTTCACATTGAAGGTACATTAACAATCTGATAATTAAACCAAACGCAACCTCCCGCCAGGGTGGTTTTCATTTCCAATGCTATAAATAATGAAACTAAAATTAAGACTACTTTTGTCAACTATGTGACTTCAGTATCTCTTATGCAGCCTTGATTTTTAATAGTGCTGAAAAAACATTTTTTCCACTAAAATCAGGTTGGACACAGTAGGACTGTGTTTTCTCAGCATCTTCTAAAAATAGAAAATCAAGAACTTCTGGGAAAGAAAAAAAAAAAGATAGGGCTAGTACTTTACTTGGGCATCCACTCTAAGTCCATCTGAGAGAACTACGAAGGATCACAAAAAATATCTACCTGTAGACCTGTTATTAGGACCTCAACTTTCTTGTGCCTGGTTTTCTTGTCAGTCTGAAAGGCTATCAGAGAATACAATTATATGTGCAAAGTGCTGTTGGCTTCACTACAGGAATATCTTCAGAGTAATAGCTGGAGAAAATACTTCATTGACAAAGAAATTTGGTTTGGTCGTTTTTCTTTCAGTTTGGATGGCTGTTTATGTGGGAAAAGGACTAACAATTTTTAAATGGTAATATAAAAAATAGCTAAATGGAACATTAAAGATTGACAAAAAATGGTTTTTTTTTAGAAATAGATTAATGCATTTTTACATTAATGTATTTTTGAATTCTTAAAGTATTTGGTTCGGTGAACATAGAGAAAACAATGGATTAAATGATACATTTAAAACAGAAAGATATATCGCTGTCTATCTTTTGTATACAAAGAAGTCACACAAAATACCTGGCAATACGTCATGGAGGTAGCAGCAGAAAAGGACCAAGAAAAGCACAAATGAAAAAGAGAAAAAGCTTTTTGATATATGACATCAGTACATATACTTATTTAGAGCCATCTATCTTACCTGACCAAATTACAGAGATCACATGGTTTAAATACTCTTTAATATTTTGTTATGGAAGAAGTAATCCTGGTTGCTTGGGGAAGACAGCATAGCACAGTGTGAAAAATAACATCCTGTGTCATGCTAATGGAGAATAAATTTAGCATTAATACCTTTTTTTTTTTTTAAATGAGTCATAGTTGTTTCCTGTTTTGCTCATTTCAATGTTGCATCATAGAATTTTATGAATGTTTTTCATAAAATACTGTGGGACATTTTTGATATTTTTAATAATAGTGTGCTGAATTTGGATAGTTTCATTTGCAATTTAAGTAATGCTTTGTTCTGATGAGATCTCTGGAGGTGGTTTTGACATTTAAAAGTGATGTGAAGAGATTCAAAGTGATTAAAGCTGTCAAATGTTACCCTAATTGTGTGACTGCAATCTTTTCAGCCTCTTTCAATGAGTGTATATATTATACACGCTGCACAGCACTTCTGTTTAGATTGAGATTTTTTATTAATACCATCCTGATTGACAGAAATTATTGCAAGATCACAAGTGGAACTAAATTAGTTTGCCACTGCATTCAAGCAACATGCATAGCCATGAACTTTCAAGATGCATTTATCTACTTAACATAGTCCCTCCTCCTTCCTCCACCCCCTCATCCCTCCCAAATAAATGTTATGGTAGTGACAGATTATATCTTTCACATTCGTACAAAGTCATACTTGTTGTAGGAGTAAGAGAGTTTTGCCTGTACTAGAATTATTTTGATGTTCCATTTATATTTAAAATTAAGCTTAAGTTAATTTCTTTTCTGTATGGTTCTTAGCTAAGAAAAGTACTGGATATAGTCTAGTTAATTGTGAATAAATCAGATTTTCATAACTGATTTTATTAAGGTTTTTGTATGTATTCATGGAAGCTATAATACTTACTGATACCTTCTTCTCTGTTAGAAATAAGAAAGCTTCTAAACCATTTTGATATTCTTAGATACTTATGTCATAGCTATCGGGACAGGCAAAATGGAAGTAGAAGTATTCCAATTATTTTAGAGTTATTTAGTTCAATATCAAACGTTTTTTAAGGTAATTAGGTCCAAATTCACTGCTGCCTTCATAGATTTGTTTACATGCACTTAAAGGAATAAAGGATACAAATCTGCCCTCAAATTAATGTTTCATTATTCTTTTCATCTTGCCGATCAATTAGCAATGTTGTTGATGTGGTTTAAAAACTTTTGCGTCAAGACAAGTCTAACAAACAGCATAAAATGCATCATACTTGCACATATCAAAAGTCAGTAACGGAGCAAAACTTAGATGGCTGTAACTACAATCAAAAGTTTTCTTGTAACATTAACTGCAATTATAGTTATGTTTGTAATGACAGTTAGGATTCTTTCAACAGCAAATGAAACATCTGCTAGCTTCTGGATTCCAAATGACCACACAAATACTGGAAATCTTGCAGCTCAGATCTCAAACAGCCTGATTAGTCATGCTGCTAGAAGAGTTAAGCAAATATGTAGACTCAAAAAGAAATTGAATTGAACCTTAATACTGATGACGACAGCAGCAACTACTGTGACAAGATTATCTCATCTGAAAATATAGTAGCAAGTGCATCAAACTATAGAGAAAAGATTTTAATGGCCTCCAAACTCTAGATCAAACACTCTTACAGCAAGAAAATAGCAATGTTTGCTAATATCACAGAAAAAATAATAAAAAAAATTAAATTTGAGTACAGCTACTGCAGGAAAAAGTTGTAAAGATACAAAGACATCTAGTCTATAGATATTCTGGTTTGCTTACGAAGAGTTAGAGGAGATTAGATTGCACTGTAGGTAAAACAACCATAATGAATACATGTAAGGGTCCTCACCTCTTTAATTTTTTAGATTATTTCTATTTTCACATAAAAGGTCCAGCTAGATGTTTATGTAGTGGAAACGTCAGAAGCACTAAGTCATAAGGTAAATAATGTTTTAAAAATTACCCAACAATTGCTACTAAGAGAAAGGAGGTAAATTCTCCAAAGGAAGTTTTCCCTTGTGTTTGCCCAGTTAGATTTGCTTGCAGCTTTCTCAAGCTAAGTGAATCATTGTTATCAAGGCTGTAGAGAATAAATGAATTAACATTTGAAAAGTTAATTGTTTTAGTAGCAAATTACTATGTTTCTTACTCATTGTCAGTGATTTATTTTCAGCCTATTTTAATGCCATGTTTTGCATTGAGGAAATTATTTGTGTCATTGATACCTTTGGAATATTGCACACTTTTCAGTCATGTTTCAGTCTCTTGACAAGTTAAGAATTAATTATAATTCATAATTATAATGGTTAACAATAAAGCTCAAGTTTCGATGGCTTTAATGCCTGATGAGGGTAAGTAATAGAGTTGGGTGAATAATTCATAGTGAATAATTTATTCAGTGAATTTGCCAAACCACGTCTGCAAATAATTCCTTAGCTTGTTTGCAAGCAGTTCATTGTGACTATTCCCACATTTCAGATCTGAGCTCATTAGAACGGACACATGGTCTTTATGATGTTTTTCTGCTCACTGGCAGTAATTCTAGAACACAGTGTACTCATTTACAGAACTCATCATTTGCTCTTTACAAAAAGTTTCCCCATATTTTCTTTAATTTGACCAATAAGGCATGACAAAAACGTGAAGGGACAGTAAACATTAAATGAGAAGTATTATGATGAATATTCTCAGAATTAGTTATTTTAAAAATTTAATTATTGGAGATTAGAATTTAATTATTAGGGAATTACTCTGGGTTTTATCAAAGGGCAATTTTCTTATATATAGTGTTACTTTACAGTAGATAATGCAATAGCTGTGGTGATTGTGGTGGGGACTGGTATTAGAAAATTTTCAAAATTCAGCATTCTGCTGTTGGATTTTACTTTGTTGTGTTGTGTAAAACACGTGGGACTGGCAAGCTGACGTGGTCCAGCGAAATTCAAGCAAATGATGTCCTTGATCAACATTTAATTTACCTTCTCACTCAGCTGCTTGTTATGGTGGTCACACTTTCACATTATTTCTCGTTATTGAGGTAAATAACTTGTGTTACCACTGCATATGTTTATTTATTTCTGTCACTCAGCCTGCAGGCACTACCATTACTTATTTACTCCAAAGTGAGTTTTGAAAACAGCTAGTATGCATGTGCTGGATTCTGTGCAGAAATGAAGCTGCACACAGCTCTTCTGCGGAAGAAGCTGCCTAGCTGTTTCATAGCAGAAACTTATGTTTCGTGGCCAGAGGCAGGAAAGACAAAGAGAGATCCTTATATTTCCCTCCAGTTCTCTTTTAAATGAACATAAATCCACAGTGGAATTTTATGTAACTTCACAGTGACAGAGCTTGTGGTTACAAACCACATAAAAATGTAAGAACTACATTGTGTCAGACCAAAGGTCCACCTAAATATTCTCTCCTAAACATCAACTAGCAGCAGATATTCAGGGTGGAATACAAAAAACAGATGAGTACAAGCAGCTTAATTCCTCCTTTTATAGATCTTCTAGTTTCCAAAATTTCTTGAGCTGGAAGTCCATTGACAACTACCACTGGTAACTGTGCTAAATAATTGCCCAGGCTACCAACTGACACATTTATGCAGTGACAGTTCTTCAGTGTTCAATGAAATTACATCCTTTCCACTCTCAGAAGTTTACAAATCCCTCAGATTTGTCAAGTATTTTTCACTCATTTGTATCTGTAGCAGATCATGGAATCATGGAATCTTAGGATCATAGAATCATAGAGTGACTCAGGATGGAAGGGACCTTAAAGGTCATCTAGTTCCAACCTCCCTGCTGTGAGCACGGTTGCCAATTGCTAACTCAGGCAATAGATCAGGTACTAGATCAGGCTGTCCAGGACCCCATCCAACCTGGCCTTGAATATCTCCAGGGATGGTGTATCACAACTTCTTTAGGTTTCTTACAACGCACTTTCTCGGAACATGAAGCCTTTGAACATGGAAGAAACTCATGAGGCTTGGCTAAAGTAGTGTCAGTGTGTTTATGTTTTGGGCACAATACATTTGAAATAGTACTACCTCAGTTTTTTTTATTTTACCAAAGCTGGTCTCTTACCACCAAACTCCTTACCTACCAGAATTGCCCTCCTGAGATAAAAGTCTGAGAAAAAAGATCATCCTTAAATGAGATCTGAGAACTTTAAAAGTTCAACTCTTGTCAGTCATTGATAGATTTTCATATCCAAGCATTGTCCATCACGTGGGTATAACAGACCACATATCCTGCTCTTTCTAAGGAAGAGGAGATCCATCAAATGAAATACTAGCTTGGGCTGAATTTGAAGCCTGACTTAGGAAAAAAAAATTGTCTATATACTTTAAAGCATAATGCCTTAGAGAACTGAGAAGGGGGCAACTGGACAATGACCGATGAAGTCCTTTTAATCTATCCACAATTATATAGAAAATTTGATTTTTCTAATAGGAAATTAGCATAGCCTCTTGTCACTTACTGCACAGATGGCTGCAAGAATGCGAAATCTATTCATTTGTCCATTTAAAGCAAAACCACTTCTTTACAACCATAATGCACAATAAGAGAAAAAAGCATTTACCACATATTAAACTGCATTTCCCAGAAATGTTTTGTTTCCCTGTTAAAAACACCTAGTTAAGCATGCACATCTCAGATTATCAGAATGCCATTTGAGATGTGTAATTTGAAAGAAGTAGAACTGAGAGAATTTTAAAATTAGACAGTTGATACTTCTAAAATTATATAGAAAATATGTTAGATAAAATCAATGTATTTTACAATACTTGACAATCTTTAAATTTTAGCCTGCTTCAGAGTGAAAAATGTACTGTCTGGAGTGATAGCATTTTTGGATGTCTAATAGAGGCCTTCTCTTGGCTTTTCTCCTATTGCAGTGAACCAGCTCTTTCCAAAATCTTTGGGGAGATGAATTTTCTTATACTTTAAACTAGAATCTAACATTCAGGAGCAGTGAATTGCTCCCAAATTTACTTTAATGATTAAGGTAAATTTTAACACAAGAGATCCTCTGTAACTCAGAATTATCAAAATGTGTGATTTAAATCAATACCATTTTACCTAGACTCAGCTTGGCACGTGAGTTTGCTGCCTGGAGGGTACACAAGACCTTAGCCTTTATTAGTGCCTCTCTGACTGTCTCCCTGCTTTGTCAAGTTCCTTTTGTCACCTGTGCCTTTCTTCAGCTCTGCTCTGCACGTCACTCTTGCTTGCTGTGGCTCACTCCTTCTGGCACTTAAAACAATTATGCTCTGCAGTGTGGTTTGGGAAAGAGACTGAGGATGCTGCTCTCAGTCCCCTCTAGTTTCCAGTTACAAGAGAAAGACCTGAACAGGAAAAAGGGGAAGGTGGGTATGAAGAGGAAGACACTGAGTGTCTTGAAATAGGGTTTCCAAGATATTCTTGCAGCTACAGAATAGGTGAAGATCTTAGGCTCTCTTTTTTTCAAGGGAAGGATCTGTAGCCACTCCTCATCATGAAAAGAGAGTGAATGAACTCTAAAAAGCAAAGATTTGCCATGTGTGCCATGCCTGAGGTACTAGTACTGAGGTACTGAGGTACTTTGAGGAAGGATCCAGACCAAATGTAGCAGTTTTTTTCTTGCTTGTTTGGTGGCAGAAAAGCTGTCCATGGGATGAATGTATGTACAAAGCATGGGATGAATACATGTACAAAGTAAGGCACTTTGGCAAAGATGAGTCAGTCCTTCAGTGTAAAGTATGTTAGCTGCTGTCTCAAATACATCTTAGATTAATTTTGAGAAAGTGGGAAGGAAAGCTTTGGAAAGGAATGACTTTTTCAGGGTTCTCTACAAGAAATGACTGTAAAAAGTTTTTTTCAGACAAGCGTTTCCCAAAACAACAGACCTTGCCCATCATCAAAAGCAAGCCCACTGCAGGTGGGAATCCTGGTTTGCTGTCCAGGTATGCTAGAAATATACACTTCAAAGTTATAGTAGTACCACAAGAGAAGGAAGTAAGAATAGGTTGCAAGGCTGGAGGTGGAGAATGAGTCTGTGAAAATATAATATTTAACACTTATGAGCAGCATTTCATTTTCATTACACTCCACAAACATTGATTAATAATCTCACAGCAATATACTGAGTCAGGTAGTACATTTCCTTCATGTTATTATCCCCAGTAGAAGGTGGGAAATGTATAGAACTAGATGGAGATGGAGGGGACACATTGAGAGCTGTCTGAATTCTCAGTAGTATCCTGTAGAATTTTTCCTTATTATTTTGATTTAAGCAAATTCTAGCATTTGAAATCAGAGTCCATAGAGTGCCTTATTAACAACATTTTGCTGGCAATGCTTCCATTTTTTTCATTTCCAATTACAAGGCAACGAGTTGTTCTTTGTGTACATCAGAGGTGCCAGTCACTCATATTTGCAATATATCTGTTGTTTCTGTTGGTGGGGATAGAGAAATAGGCACTGAGAATAGGCTGTGAGTGGTGTGCTCCCAGCAGCTGTCACTGCTGTCAATTACTTGGTTTTCATTTATAAAAGGCAATATGGGATCTTTAGCTTTTATAGCACCCAAGGAAGGCTGGTTGGTGATTATTGATTTTATTTAGTCCAGGAGAGCTGCTCACATACAGACTATAGTGAGTTGTGTGCTTCCTGCTGCTGGCTCTCCTGCCACTTATTGTTTTCAATTATTTATAAAATCCAAGTCACATCACAGAGCAGTTCAGCACGATCTCTGAGACAGGCTGATATTACAGTGCTCTATCCATGTGCCTACCACTTTCCTAACAGGAATTGACATGAGCAAAGTGCCCTGATGATATATGATGCATTATGAAGGCCTGGACAGTCAAAAACTATGAAAAAGATGGTATAACCATCATAAGCTGTAAACGCCATAGTCATCACTTTCCAAGTAACTACCTCTATGTCACTGGCTACCAACAATTTAATGTGCTCTTCTGCAAATGACTCCATCCATTTTCTGTTTGTCCTAGCTTCTCTAAGTGCCTTGCGTGGATAATGATATGAAGAGACCCATTTTCTTTGGTGAAAGAGACAACATTGAGTCTCCCTGCTAAAAGTGGCTCAGAAAAGTAAAGGAATTCTGCTTGTCTCTGCTTCAGAGAAGCTTAATTGTAAGCACATACTGAGATTGGGGAGAGGGGAGAAGGGAGCTTTAAGGCAAAAATAAAAGAATAAAAAAATTAAGAAGGCATTCCTAGTCATATGTGTTTCCCTCTTTTGTACATGGAGCTGGAATTTATCAAAGAATGAGGAACTAAACTCCTTTCCATTTCCATCCTCTGTTCTGAGGACTAAGAGTGAGGACTAAGAGGGAGCATTGCAGCCATAGTTCAAGCAGGACAAAATATCAACAGACCTTGAACAAGTTCCTGTGATCCCAGAGGAGGAAATTGGCAGACATTAAACTTTAGAGAGACTGTTACTACCATGGAAGGGCCTAAGAGAAAAAATGAGGCCTTTGCTGTAGCCTTTCTTTGCAAAAGACCTGGTTAAAAAAAAAAAAAAAAAGGATTATTTCAAAAAGATTTTGTTGACTGGCAAGGAGGCAGAAGTCTGAACTATTTTAGCAGGTATTTCCAAACAAATCACTGATTTACTTATATTGGCATGCTGCACATCAGAAGATATAACTAAAAACACCGGACCTAACTCAAATTGTATAGGAAGTCTACTATATTTGCCCACGGATAAAGCTGAAAAGTGAGCACAATATAGTAAGTGCAGACTGTGACTTTCAAGAAGCTGACAATGTTTTACTCATATGCCATTAAAATATCTTCTTACAGTACATGACAAATAATATTTTTTTGTATTTTCTCAGAATTGTAAATCCATAACTCATAATTTAGTTCTCAGAAAAGTGTATAGCCAAGTATTTAACTCTGATTTCTTCCTGATGATTATACTTTAATTAATATTGATCTGTTCATTTAAGTAGTGTTTTTATTTTACTTTTGTCTTAGGATGTCCCTAGCCAAAGAAATGCAACTGTATTTCCATGAAAATGTGTGGAAATTTTTAAAGGAATTCCTCTGCCTGTAAACTGTTATATTAAAGTTGACATGGGCAGCACTTTTTTAAATACAGGTTTTTAGAGTCAGCCTTTGATGATATAGTTCATACCATATTTCCAGGAGACAGATACTGAATGATGCTGCAAGTACTAGATTCTACTTTCTAGCCTCTGACATGTAAAATTAGGTAGTGTAAGAAACTCAAACATATGAAGGAATATAGAGACAGAAACTCAAGAGTAAGTAGAATTTTGACTAATCATGTCAGTGTAACTTACAATTGCCTTATATTCAAAACAAAAAAGAAACAAAACAAAACAACTTCCTGCTTGAATATGTTTCACATTACTTGCTTATCCAATGAATTATTAAATCAAATTGGAAATTACTTCCCCCCCCCCAAAAAAAAAGTGTTCTTTGTGGATGATCCCTGTGGCTTTTGTAAAGATTCACTCCTAATAAGCAGGGTCAAACTCATACCAGGAGATCTGATAAGAATAGTCACTTTTCAGGGTCAAGGCTGCTTCTAGAAGTCTCCTGTTCTGTGTAGGTAGATCTTATGCTTAATTTTTACCTTAATCTTCATGTACTGAATAAAATCTAAGCAACCAGCTTCATGTCAAATTTAGTGCTTTTCCAAAATACTTGAAAACACGTCAAGACTACAAACTGTAAAATTTTTAGAAGTGTAAGAGAGTTGTCATAAAAAACAGCACTGAGAATGATCAGGAAACATTCTACACCTCTATCTGTGATTTTTATTTGTACAGTATTTTGGTTATTGTGTTTGAGATAATAATCTTAGAGGGCATAAGGGAGCTTTTTGATCCATTTTATAACATTTGTTGAAAGTGAGTCAGTCAAAATATCAGATAACAAAGATCTGTTTTGCATTGCAGTTTATGAATAACTTCTTATAAAGCCAGATGTGATTTATAAAGTAAATCATTTCTTTTTTCCCCAAAAAATGAACTAGAAAGCTTAAAAATGATAAAATAAAAAGATTATTTTCCTCCAAAGAAAGATGTATATTTGAGCACAAGGATATATAATACTGTGAACATTTTGAAGCTGAAAAAAGAAATATAAAATCATTTGAAAATAATTACTAAATGTAGCTTCATTTGTACACTACATTGCACATACATTCTCCTTAGCGCTAGCACAGTGGTTTCAACAGCTGCATGGACGCACTTCATGAAGCCACAACTTTCAACTGTAGAACTGCAGCCTAAATAATAGACTATGCATTTAGGACTGCAAGATGTATGCATTAACTTGCACAGAGTGAACACAAGGTCAAAAGGAAAGTGGAAAATGAAAATAATGTACTTTCTACTAATACACTTAGATAATCTAGAATTAAAGGACACTATCCTATAATCATAACTCCTATTAGTTTCTAGTAATCTAGTTTTCATGGAATTAAATAATAAAATAGTGGAAATATTTGTCTAAATTTTTTTATTTTTTTACAAATACAATCTTTTAGATGAATGTTCACTTGAACTTCTTCTAGACATTAAGAAAATATTTCTCCCTCTATTTAAACATTCTTCTTTACTCCCAGAATATAAGCAGGGAATGAAGGGGAATTTTCTGTATATCACGTGGCAAAATTTATGTAGAGGTCTCATGTAGTCATGTAGACAAAGTGCACTTGGATGGTAGCCAAGTTTTTAAATAGTGTTGTAGAAGTAGTTTTAGAAATATCTAGCTAGACATCTATGATATTTAGACATCATTCATCATCCTTGATGAGCAAAAATGTCATATTATCTGATTTTAGAGTAAGCTGAGTACATTAAAAATGAAATTCTTCTCCTGTCAAAGTCAATGGGAAAGTCAGTGGGACAAGATTTCATCCTAATTGCTGAATCTGTATCATATTAAGCTGTTATATGAAAAATATATCTTATCTGAGGTTTTCATTAAAACAACAGGATGGGCCATGTGAATGCCTTGGTCGTTTGGAAACTGTCCTTTCCGTATTATGGAGATGAAAGTTTCTTTTGAGAACTCCATTCTTTTTTTTTTCCTCCTGAATTCAATCATTCTATCATGAATGATTCTATCAAGATATTTGCAAACATCTTAAATTTGAATTGTCTTTGACCATAAATTTTACCACACTCTCTTGCTCAGGCCCATAATTGAATAGCACATACAGAACCTATATTTAATTCAATGTTCATGGTTTCTTTTTGAGGTTAGTCATTTCTACGGTTTGAAAAGGTGTTGTTTTAATAACCAGCCATGGACAGAGAATTTTAAAAAAAGTTATCATTAAGAGCGATCATTCTAACGAAAACATCATAAGCTTTGAGGGATAGACAAAGTCTGATAGAAGCTGATTCCCATAATCTCTCTACTTTCTGACAAAAAGATTTTAACATCTATAGAAAGAAGCTTTGTAATAAGTGAATAATGAAATTCCATCAAGTTCTAGAATTTTCATAATTAAAAACCAGTCTTTCAGTGAGCCTTTATGTAAGGAATTATATGACATTTGATTAACACATCTTCCTGTGGAAAATGATTGTGTACATAGCTAAATGGGACACCTTTTGTTTCATGTACTATACATTGCTTGAAACTTTAAGTAAACCACGTAGATACTGAAAGGTATTACTGAATGGAGTAATAGCGATTAATTTAGATGATGCAGTTCAAATATGCAAACCTTAAAAAAAATTATGGCTTATGGACTCAAATTTCAAGTTTAGAATTTTATTTAAAAGCCTATTGAAAAGCTGCTTAACTCTTGTAAACTGGTGAATATCTATTGAGGTCTGTATCAATGTGCATTGGGGGAAGTCTGGCTGCTAATGTATTTATGGGTTGAGGTTTGTTTGTTTTTTCACTCATCTGACATTCTTATTCAGGAAATGAAGTAGGAAACATTTCATTAACATGGAAAGAGAATAAACCTAGTAATAAACAAACCAGGCACAGTCATGGGGTCAGACATTAAGTGGGTGAAAACGGTATTGCTCCTTTAAAACTAATGCCACTTTACACCAGCTGAAGATCTAGACATTACTTCTTTAATTAAAGTTGATTCCAAGATATTAAACAAGGGCTGTTATCAGGCTTTTTGGATTATTGCATCGCTCTTACCTACACTATTTTAATCAACTGAGACCAAATTGGTCTTATTAAAAATAGATTAGCATTCATCAATATAAGGAGAGAGCTTAACATTGGACAAACATACCCTTGAAGCATAAAACTATTATTTCACTACATGTAGAGGAAATGTTCAAAGTTAGATGTCCTATTTAAACAGTGGTGTGACCATGGAAGTTCAGAATAAAAAAAACACTTATTAAAACCATTGTAAAAAGGCTATTGTTTCCTTTCTTTTCCTTTTTTCCTTTTCCTTCACTCTTTAACTTTGTTAGTCCATGAAGCACTTAATAGTGAAGCCACTAAAAGTCAGAGAATAATTCTTAATTATTTGCTGATGAAATTATATTGTTTTTTCATGTGTTTGGAAATACTTAATGGACAAATTTTCTACAAGCAGAACTTGGATATTAGGCATGTTCGCACAATGGATCTAGCTTTTGAAACCTGTCACAGAGAAGACATCGGCAGAGTGATGATAGGACAATCTTTTCTGTAGCCTGATATCCTTTTCAAAATCTGGGAATGCTGGCTTGAGATATTTCCCCCTCCCCAGCAACCTTCAATTACTCATTTCCACCCATCTGCTGGATGTTACATACGTCATTGGCAAAGTCATTTGTGTGAACACTCACATGTATGTTTACAGTAAAATTAATCATGTTAACTCAGACCATCTACTTAATCTGTTTAAATAACACAGTTGGTTTTGCAACCCGCTCCACCATGCAATAGTGAGAGCAGTAATATTCCTCAAAAGGACAACAATCGGTAGCTAGGGATGGTAGCATCTTAAACCATGACAGCTGCTTGCAGAATAAACATCTGTCCGTGTTCAGCCTTCTGTGGCCTCCTGCTTTCCTCAGCTCAGTGGCTGTAATGGACCTGAGGCCTGTGGTCTGCCTGAACAATTTAACAGATTGCATTAATTCTTTTTAAGGATAGATGGAGAGATATAAAGCCAACTTTGTTCTGAGCTGTTCAGGATAGATACCTAAAGGTACAGAATTTAGACGGACTATGCTCACATAATTGATTTCATTGTAAATACTGAGAAAACCATCTGGCTTGGTTCTCTATCCCGTTAGAGTGGATTTGGAGCAGTCTCTAATTAACCAGCCTGTTCACATGTTCTTCAGAGAAGAACATAATCTCTTCTAACCTCGGAAAAAATCTAGATAAAGTGTAACAAGTTACTGTTTCTGGATTCCCATGACCAGGAAACCCTGTGTCAACTTTTACTAAGGATAATGGAATTACCAGCAGGAAATATCATCTCAAGGTCTATTCTAAATGCTGTAGACTTCTTTCAGAATCTGTTCAAGATATTAAATCTGCAAACTATTGCTTTTATTTTACTTGCCCCTTGCTGTGCTTGATGCAGTTTTAAGGTATGGAGTCTGGCTTTATACTGAAGTCTACAAGAACTTCTGCTTTTAAATAGAAGAACCTTGGTTGCCTTAACTTATGAACTCTTTCAGATTGAAACATACAGAAGCACCATTTTTATACTGGCAGAACATAGCTGGAATATTTTCTCTATTTGTGCTCCATATTATAGTTAACAGTCTATTCATTCCATTCAGAGAGCTATTTCAATGTAATGGCCTAGGGAGTAGGAATTTTCTCCTTTTACAAAAGTGAAAACTTAGGTAACATCCTAAAACGATAAAGAAATGAATGAAAGTTTCTCTTCATCTCTTCTGAACAAGGTGATTTTCATCCCAATGTATGTCTTCCCATAAATTCAATGTAGCAGATATCATGAGTGCTCCCAATAAGCCAGCTATTTTTCAGCTAGAAAAATACTTGTCACAATTTCTATGGTTCAAATAAGAGGTAGACTTGGCTAGGGCGTAGTAATCCAATTTTAGCCACAGGTAGCTGTAACTCTGGAAATGTATGTTTTTTCATTAAATGATCTTGAGGGTCAAAGTCATGACTAAACAACTCAAGACTTGCTAAGATACAACTTGAGATAATAATAAAAACATTGTTTGGCATACCGTGATCGCTGATGTTAATAGGACATAGATGACAGGTAAAAGAATAAGCCCTGAAGACTTAATATGTAGATATGAACTGATAAGCCAGAAAAGTTGATTTTTTTTCCATTTTTAATATTTCTACTTATAAAAAGAAAAAAACAATCTGCAAATAGATTTCAGTCATTCTTTTTTATTTAATTTTTTTTCTAAATAGTTAAATAAGGAAGTAGAATTATAACAGGTCTTTTAACATTCACTTAATTTGTGCTGCTAAACTATTTTTCAATTAAGACAGGATAATCCATTCACAGGAATAAGACAATATTTTATCCCTACTTAGTTATCAGATATTACAGTCACAGACTTAGAGTACATTTCTGCAGATCTCCATTTGAAAGTATATTAATAAATCTGAAGAAAAATATAGTTTCTTTTCCTATAAAATAACTTATTAACTTGCACTGTGGAATCTGAAATGTGTTTTAAATAATAAATAGCAGAGCTTAGTAGCTGCTCATGATAAAAGCCTAAAAGATACCCATTCTCTCTCTTTCTACTAGTATACAGAAGGCTGATGAGGCCACAAAGAAAAGCAAGAACTTCTTCACCTGTAGGATCATTCATTCCATTTTCCTTTGCCTAAACATACACATGTATTCACTTTCTATGCTTAATTTAAAACCTCAAAACCATTAAGAAAAATATCACAACATCAAGGCTCAAGGGGGAAATAGAAAATGTACCATATACACATCAGAACATGAAAATAAGGAGTGATTTTGGGTTCAAGGTGACTTTAAAAGTTGAATTTTCTTTTTTTTTTTAATTCAGAGCAGTGCTAAAAAAAACAGCTTTTTCTTTTTACAGAAATCACATCACATTTTTAATCTTCGATTTGAAAAAGTTACCTTTCATAATCATGCTGCTTTAGTACTTATATGGAAGAAGACACAAATTTCTGGAGAAGGGAAAAATCCTAATGTCATACTTGGCCAAAACCCTAACAAAGAAATCAAACTGGTTGAAGAATAGACATTACATTAATTCTAAACTAAAGCAAATTTTTCAGTGCCTTTCACCATGAACAGAATTCTTAATTGGCTCATGTTATTGAGGGAAAAATTGTAAGTAGCTAGGACTTAGAATTCACGCGTCCGTTATATTAATATAGAATTTAACAGTGTTTCTAGGACAGCAAGGTTCTTCATTCAAAGCTGGGATTATATTAACTTCTCTGAGCTAAAATATATACGGAACCGTAAACCTTTCAAATAGGCTTTGCTACACGCTTCTTTGAAAATCTGGCCTTTCACTGTTAAATATGTCTCTTGTTTATCACATTAGGTAAAATATCAAACACAAATCATCCAAATAAAAATAAATGAGTATTACAAGGATGGTTTTCAGGGACTTTACTGGAGGTTGCAATAAAATACTTGTCATAATCTGTAGTTACCAAGAGATATATTACATTTATTAACATAGCATAAACATTACTGTTGTTTGTTAATAATTCTTAATATCAAAAAATCTTAAATTACTGTTAATAATTTGACCTATAATGGAGATAAAAGCATAGATCTACAGAAAGCACCTTGGTATTTAAAGTGATGAGTAAGATGAAACACATTTGATGTTTTCATTTGAAGAAAGTAACTATTTCACTTTAAGTGAAACTATATCAAATCACCAAAGAAATCTTAAAATATGAAAGACTTGTTATGCTATGTAGTTAGCTTTGTCCCAGCACAGGTATGGAAACATTTTGAACTGATTTACACCCTAATTTTAATCAGATTGCATGGAAATAACCTAACAGAATTTTTCCTCAATATCAAATACAGATATTCTTAAACTGCTTCTGTCCTAATCTGTTTTATAAGTGTATATTTTGTATTTTTTAAACAGATTCACTGCTACATCTCCCCGAAGTGTCTATATTTTAGAAAGAGTTAATGTGCATGCATGAATTAGTGCATATATACGAATTACTCGCTATTACACATTTTCTAGTTCAGAACTGCCCAAATTTAAGTTTTGAATCCAATCTGACACTCATTGGCACCTGGACAACCACAGTAAATCATGTTTTCTGTTAACACCCAATTTGGCTTTAACTTTGCATGTCTTCTCATATAAATTTCCTCCTAAGGATCAGCTTCCACGAACACAGAATGAAAGAGCATACCAGTGATATTTCTTTGTTACCATAATACAGCAATGTGCATATAGATTATTAAAACAAAATTCGGGATAGATAATTTGCTTTGCTTTACTTGCCAATGTAAAAAGTATTTTCCCATCTCCTCCCATTTAGTGAAATTACTCCAAAAGAAAAATATCCCTTTTTATTGAAGTATACTGGATTAAAGTGAATTATTAAAATGCATAAAACAAGACAGTAATGTATAATGCAGTTTGTGACAAAATGTACTGTAACCTTAACTGTAATTATATCAAATATATTGATTTAAATTTCATAATCAAATTGTGCAGGTAACGATCCATATCTTTTGTAATTGAGTTGTGCGTGCAAATGTAATTATAGTAATGGTATAAAAATTTGATGAAGCCATCCAGATTAGATTGAACTTTGGGTGTACTTTAAAGAATATGCAGAGATTCATAAAAAAATCGGTTTATGTGGAACTATATCATAACACAGGACTGATGTTTTCCTGAGAATAGAGCTTAATCCCTGTTAAAAATATGGCATAAAAAGTTCCAGCCAGAAAAGCATCTTAAAACTGTACGTTCTCATTAAAATATAGGAGACAGCTGATGCACTCTGTTGTGGAAGACAGAAAGACTGTTTTCCATAGAAACAATATTAAGTTGTTTCTGGGTGGACTTTTGAGGCTATCACCATTTTTTAGAGATGCCAAGAATTTCAGTGTTCAAAAGTATTCTGAACTTTTAAAGTAACGGCCAGTAGGATTGCATTTTGCAATATAGCTAGGGGAATGCATTTCGTTTTCTGCACAATTATGACGGGAGGAAAGGGAGGAAAGGGAGGAAAGGGAGGAAAGGGAGGAAAGGGAGGAAAGGGAGGAAAGGGAGGAAAGGGAGGAAAGGGAGGAAAGGGAGGAAAGGGAGGAAAGGGAAATATACTTAATATGGTATGAAGTTGTCAGTTATCTGAAATGATATACACAGACTGGTATCAAATTGTCTCTTCTGATTGCAATAGTAATAGTAAGCACTGTCTATTGGTTTACTGTAATCACACATCTTTGCTTCAAAGTGAAAGACAGAAGTCGTAAGGATATGCAGAAAAACAAAAGGAAAATTTTTTAAAAAAAGAGAATTGAAATATCTCCCCACTTCTTAGGAAAATTATTCCCTTAGTTATGTTTTCAGATCACACAGAAATTGTTAATCTCAAGTGACACTATATGTATGTTTTTAAAGAGTAGAATGTGGCTCAAAAATAAAATTTTTATGCAGGCTTTTCATTTACTTAATGGGAATTAAGTTGGAAGTATAAAACAACAAATATTTTCTAGAACAAAATTGTCTCAACCAAAAAACTACTGTGATAGATTACTTTAACTGAAAAATATGTTAAATGCATAAGAAAATTCAGACATATATGAAGATGATGCCCTAGTTATGTCTTAATTTTCCAAATGTTCATGATTCTTACACTGAAAGCCTATATCACGTTTGCTCTTGGTAGAATCATGTATTTAGCAGAATTTTAGTCTCAGAATTGAAAATGTAAGTAAGTTTAGTTTATCTCGATATTTGAGGATGTGAATTTAAAGAAAAAGTCTGCCATACAGAATTTCAGATTAATCAAATGTGTTTCTCTGAGGATCAAGGGATTCAGAAGATGGATTTTCAGATGAAATTTTCAGAGGAAATTTGAATAAGTGTTTGGATAGCAGTATGTAGTTATTGGAGGTTCAGCTAATTAGAGTTTTCTCGTATCGAGCATAGGTAGAAAAATTGTATATTTCTATCACATCTGATCATGCACAACATTCAAAAATGTCGAGGAGAGCGATTCATCAGAATTAAGAAAAAAATCATGGAACATATCTCCGCTTTGTAAGACAAAAAATGACTATATATCAATGGTAAGACATGAGGAAACTAGAAAAAAAGTAGTCATTTATTTATTTGTTCAGATTTTCTATAATTACTGAGAGAAGATGTTTTGAGTATAGGAGGTATAGGAGTATGAATGCTTCATATTGTTCCCTTATCTTCTCTAGGTCACATCCGAAAGAATGGTAAATAAAGAAGTTCAACAGAAATGTCACTGTTCTATAAGGACGAAGTGTTACTTCTATGAAGAAGTTTAATGATGAAAAAAAGCAATGAACTTTGTCTGAATGGAGTATTAGAAGCGAAAGTAATGAGGAAATGCTTCCCATATAAATTAAAGTTGGTATCACATAGTATAGCACGGCGTGGCAGCATGTCTATTGCAAGAACATGCTTTAACTACACAAATCTACCTGTCACAGGAGGACAAATTCTATAATAACAATATATTCTGTAATAGTCTTTTTCATGTCATGGGTCAAAAATACCCCTGAATAAGTCAGAATGCATATACCTGTTTGCTTCAGGTCCTTGGGTTTAAGGTCAAAGCAAGAGGTTTTAGCAAGAGAATGAATATTGCTCTCACTGCCTGTTTTCCTCAGCACTGCCTGAGGACTTCGCATAGAGACAGAGGGCAAAAAAAGCAGTTGAGTCACTCTGTGACGAAAACTTTGAGATCAATATGAACATCCTCTATGGTTACTATTGCATCTTGTACTAAAGGTAGCTTAAACCAACCCAGATATAAAACAGATTGCTTCTATTCTTTCACTGAGAATGTTTAGTGTCTTGGTCAGGGAAATCACAAATTGCCAACTAAGGAGAAAATTCAGATTATATATTCACTTTTATTGCTATCAGTGTTTGTAAAGCCCAATTCCAGACACAGAACAGACCTCAGCCATACACAAACTATGTAGTTAATAGTCATATTGTAATGTTTGGCTTTGTTTTATTTTCTGTGTTTGGGGGGAGGGTTGATGTTTTTTTTTTAAACAATGCCCATTGGTTTGATGGATGTTAATACTTTTCAATTCAAAACAAGCAAAGGAGAAAAACTTTCTTCCCAGCTACTTTCCATCCAAGATTTGATCCAGGAAATTGTGGTTGATATCACATGTTTCACATGGTGTATATCCAAACTCTAAAAGTCTGGGTTGCTTGAATCTTACCATAGCTGATTCACCACAGCACCCACAGAGAGGAAAAACAGATTCACCTGCTAATCCTACCTGTTTATATCAATACATATTCAGAATCTGTAACTGATATGTAGATATGAAAGCTTAATTACATCACTTGATAAATCCCATAAAATGGAACAAAAAATACGTATATAAAACTCAAACAGCTATTAAACATATCATAAAGTAATAAAAATGAGTGAAAATGAGGAAATAGTTTTAGATTTGAAGGCGAACAAGAAGCACGTTTATGTTTTAAAGGGCATTTATAATTAGGTTTTTAAACTCATACTTAGCCACTGCTGAGTTTTCAGATGTGTTAAGAACTCAGACATTACCAATGCAGTTCAATGGAGGTCAATGCAGTGAAACAATGATATAGTGTTAAACAGGAAAAAAAAAATTAATAGTTGTCTTATTTCTTTGATATGCTTCTAAGCAAAATATATTTCTACTTCTGATATTTCTTAAATATTATGCCTAGTTATGTGCTGAGAAAATAAACAGATAGCTCATGAATCTTTGTGAATAAACCCCACTGTTTTTTAAATTTATCTTATCATTCAGAACAAATAAAGCTGTCAATTAAGAACATAGGACCAGTATTAGCAATTTAATAGGAATGATAACATTCAGAAGATTACCTTATTCTGATTATCAAAATAGTTTTGTTACTGAATTGATTTTTCAGCAAAAGTAGAGTATTTGGCCAGAATTTCATTTTAAATTATACCAGTTCATTTAATCTTCTCTGCCTCCAGAAGTCAGCAGTTGTCAGAAGCTGAAAGTTTTTTTTTCTTGTGACATAATGCATTTGAATTTATTAGTTTCTCTTTATTGATCTACTTGAGTCTTACTAATGTGGAATAATCTGAATTTCTCTGTGAAGTCAGAAGTAGGGCCATGGTGTTTTTTTGTTTGTTTTGTAGAAAGGCATTCATTTTGTAAGCCAGATGAACAAACACTAATATCACTAATTGAAACTTAAAGTTATCAGGGAAAAGAATTATGAAAAGAAGAAAGCTAGCCCTCAAACCTTCGGAGAGAAGAAAAGAAATTTAAATGTAAAAATTTCCATGAAAAGCATTGATCTCCTAACTAAATATATTTTGTGTGCAAAGGAATTGTGCAAGTCAAAATAAAGGTTTTGTAGCTTATCCTGGAAATAAAACCTTTCATTTAGGAATAAAAGTATAACCCTCAATTTCTTCAGTCAAAGGCTTTCTGAATGAAATTCAAGATTTTTTTTTCTTTGTTTTTCCTGAAGCAGTTAATGATTTAGCTGTTCATGGTGCAGTTGTCTCTTAATTATACTTTAAAAAAAGAATGTTTTAACAGTCCAGCATACTGTAAACAAATAAAAACTGTCCAAATTATCTCAAATTTCTTGCTGATCGTTCAGTTTCCTGAGCTTTTTTTTTTACAGTAAGCTAAAATAGAAGTTATGATACTATCTTTTCATTTCTTTGAGATGTTTAACTTAGTATAAAACTCTTATTGCCCATTCAGAAGACATTATGTGCTGCTTTGCACACCTTTTAAGTGTAAAGCGGCTGAAGAAGCTATTCAGAATACTGTAACCAGCTACAAGACCTGGTTTCTAAAATCCACAGGTGTTTTAGTTGTGAACCCTACTTTTTGAAAGGTAAATCTAAATTATTTAAACAATTCAGTATATATGTTCACTTACCCATATCCAGTAGTAGTCATTGCTTTCTTCCTTTGATCTCTTTAGCCCCAGCTCAACAGTTCAATAAAATATGTAAGTACATCAGTGGTCACCAATTTAATGAACTAACAAACAAACAAAAGGAAGAGAGTGAAATAGCACCTGAAGTGCATGAGCATGAAATCACTTCCTGATTTAAACTTTTGGGGGCTGAGTCAAGAATCTGGTCAGTAAAAGAGAGATTCATTCACACTGGATGTTTTGTGTTTAGGACTGTTATTATAATGACTCACAGCTCTATACACAGTCATAAGCATTTTTACAGCTCACAAATTGTGATTGCATATGAAATATTAACACTCTAAGAGAGTCTGAAAACAGAAGGTCATTACAATGCTATCAACAAAAATTGTCTAATGTACTTTCTAGAAATAGTGAGAGAAGATAAACCTGGAATATGAATATCAAGTTGTTACTTGTCCAGAATGATATACTTGCTTACACAGTCCTGGGAAAACAAGCAAAGGGTAATAGACAGTTACTAAACCATTGTCTTAATAATAGATACGTATGCTTATATCTACAAAATATTTTGCAGGAATGGCCTACTGTACAGTGATTTATCATTGCTGTTTATAAGCATTTTGAGTTTTGTTCCCATTTACAAACTTGACTTTCATCTAGCAGTAAGAAAAAGCCTGGTTTATAATAGTTTTAGTCAGTTACTAATTTGGTTCGAACTGCTGCCTCAGGAGAGTCCCTAGTCATGCCTAGTGGGAGTTCCCTGATAATTAGGGGTAATAGCTAACATAAAAGTGTTGAAATTACAGGAACAGAAATGGAAGCTTGGGTTTTAAATATTGCTCCCAAATGCATATGTTCCATTTTTTTTAAAAATTGTCTTACATTTCAGAAAATTCTTTATAGTACTAATCTGAATCCTCACATACTCAGCCCAATTTCTGCATTTTATTGCATGTTCACAATTCAAAGTAAAGGACACAGTAAAATCATGATAAAGAAGGAACCCAAATGGAATTATTCTGAAGCTTGAAGGGCTAAGTTTATTTGGTGGTTTGTTTGAGACACCATTTTGTGACTACAACACATAATTCAGATTAAGTAGTAGTTTTTAGACAATGCCACATTTTGCTAGCTGATTTCTATTTCCAGAGTATAAGTAACAGCAAATACTTTGTTAAAGAAGAAGATACAAAGAGATAGGAAAGTGACTGTATGATCAAATGGAATGATCAAATCCACCTGTTTAAAAATCTGGCCCATAAAATTCCATCAGGAGATTTCTATGTTTTACAACATATTGATCCAACGGGAAAACAGAAAATTTCTGTTACATCATATGAAATTGCTCCACTTCTTCCAATAGATTTATGAAAAAAATCCGTGGCTACAAATTTCAGCTTTCAAATACCTTCAGCAATTGATTGTTATTTAGATTTACCTGATTAGATATTTTCTTTGAAAAAATGACCAGAAAAGATGCTACTGGGAATTGAGATGGATGAAATTTTCCCATACATTTCAGAGAGGAATATTTGCTTTACTTCTACTTCTGCAATACTTTCTCAGGGTCAAAAGTATAAATTTTATATTTAGTTTATGGAATGAATCTTATTAAGGAATTATGTGAGTGAGAACTGTACAATATGAGCAACTCAGAAATTGGCTCTTCTGTGGAAAAGCATGTGATATGAAAATACAAATCAGAGTTTCTCATGCAATAAAACACTGAATGTTTTTTAAAATTGTAAGGTTCTACATTTTCTAAGTGACAGAATATTTTCTGCTTAGGTCTGAGAGAAGAAAAAAATAAGCTTAATAGCATTACAATTTCATTCCCAATAAATGGAAAAGATTTTTAATTGTTTGTTTTGGCATAGCCATGAAGTAAAATTTATACATTTTAACATTGTGATTGTGGTTTAAAATATGACAGGATTTTAAAAATAGAAGGCCTTATGGATGAAAATATAAATTGATGAAATGAATCCACTCTAATACTATCTTTGAAATAGCTGGATAAGTGAAACACAATTTTGTTATGGAAATGGGAATTACTGCTGTAGGAACACTATCGTTTCAGCAAAAACCTACCAATAAGTTACCATAGAGTTTAATTCACTGGTAAGTATTTTGAGGCTTTTCTAGAATGAAAGGCTGAGACAGCTGTAAAAATTGAGTCTCCACCAGTCTAGCTGATTCAGCAAGGAATTAGCCATGCTCAGAAAGTCCTTTATAAAATACTGTATTCAGAGCCATCAAACTGTGAAAATATGTGGAGCTACTGTAATTGAGCAGTGCAGAACACATGTCCACATATTAAATACTGTGGGTTAAACAGTAGCACAAAATCTCTGCCTCACTGTGGTGGCTTTGTGGACAGTGTTCCAATTGCCTTTAATGTTTCTGTCTTCACAGGCTAGTGGGAAGAAAGGATAAGGCCATGATTTTGAAACTTTTGTTCAATCTGTCAAAAATATGTTCACTGATATTTTGAGAACACCAAAAAGACACTCTCTGGCCCTCCAACAGTACAAAGAGAGGGATGACCCTTCTCCAGGGTGCTTGTAGAGAAATTGCAAATCTCACATTCCATCTTCTCCTCTTGAAGTGCTTAACCTTCTCTTCGCAGTTTGGCTCCAACATGTAATTATATACAATTATCAGCACTTTGATTGTAGTGTCCTCAATTATAGTATGAAAAAAATTCTAACCTTCTTCTTGGGAATAAAAGTAAAAAATGTGAATGCTAAATGAAAAGCAGATGAAAAGAACTTAAATGCTATTTAATTCATTACTGTTTGCTCATCTTCAGGAAATTTTTAAGTATAGAGTCGTGATTTTTAATACTTCGAAAGTTAATACCCAATAGGCCTTCAGACAAGTCATTTCTGTTAACACTAATACATTAAAACTATAATAATTCATTAAAAAAAACAGTAAGAAAGTATTCTCATATTTTCTTTCTTCCAAGATGTTACTGAATTGCTACTTTGAATTTTCTGTGAATTTTTCCTTTAGTAAATCATGTGAAATCTATATTAGGCTATATCACAATCACAGAGGGAGTTGTCCAAGGTCTACATATTGTTCAACTGGGCCATTCTTCAGCATATTATTTCTTACATTGGTGTATATGTGTTAGTGAGGCTATCTAATTTTATCTTATTTGAATTACATACCATCTGAAATACCTGACCCACATCCCTCAGAATTTTCATTATTCCTAGCAAGTACAACAATGCGTCTCAGAACGGTTTTCTAACTTTCTGCTTTTCTTGACTTTTTATAATGCTTTTCTTAAGTTGATATTTAATACTTTTGCCATTCAGCTCCTTCACAGTTCTTGGCTTCTGGCTCCATGAGAGACCTCGAGACATTTCAAAGGTTCCTCTCCGAATTTTCACTTAATTTCCTAATCAGTCATACTAATTTCTTTCACCTTGATTTTCCATTTCCACAAACTCACAAACCTGATTGAACATTAGAAATTCCACAGTCCTGCATTTTCGGTGCATGAACCCTCTTCCTTTTTTTTTTTTTTTTTTTTTTTTTTTAATTGGCACAATGCCCTGTTTTCACTCCAAATCACACATCAAACTACATGAAGTATCAAATCTCAATATTCAGTAGCCATGTTAGACTTCTCTACAGTTACAGACATTTTCCTCTGGAACCATATTTCCTGTATCTATCAGAACTGTGTTTCAACTGACAGAATCGTCGTGACAGGTTGCTAGGAATCCATTTTGCTTTCATCAAAAGTTTTATCTGCTAGGCTTGCTTCTTAACTCAGTAATGGTCAGAAAGTAGGAGAACATCTTGTTTCTCTTCGGATATTTGCTTACATTTGCTCTTTCTGTATCATTGTTGATGGTGATTGTTTTCAGTTTTCAGTTTTGTTTCCCTGCTTCATAGTGGATGTATGCTATTAAGTGTTAGTCTTTTTGAAAAAGAAAATAGATCATGGGTACTGACTAGGAAGCCTTTGGTTGGTTTCTCAGGTTCTTTCCTATATCTGATTACACTTCTTAGGTCATGTTTGTATCAGTGAGAATTTTCTTCTTACCCTCCTACACATGTTTTGGGTATTTAATTCAGAAGAAAATGAAATCAGGAACATGCATCATTTCTGGAATGTTTTTATACATAATCACTATGTTGCCAACAAAACTTATTTGAAGACAAGATATAGTAAATAGTCACCTTCTCAAATCATTGAGTCTGGCTGACGGCGAAGTGAATCAGATCCCTTCAAATCCAATATTTAATTCATAGCAATACATTTTAGTATACAATAATGCATAAATAACTAACGTGTCATCAAGTTTATATGGTCCATGGACTATCAAGATTACAGCAGTGGTACTATTGCTAGCATGTTCTGAGCAGCTCCAATAAAAACTAGAGATTAGGATGAGATCCACTGGCAGGGCACATTTGGCATATGCATAATTCAAATCAAGAACTACGATCTATTCAACTTGGGTTTCCACATATACACACAGCTTTGCTAGAGGAACAATAAGACTTTGTTCCATTGTGATATTCTTCTACAGGCAATGTACATGGCAGTCTTGTTCTTTTCTTTTTCCTCCTGCACGTTGTTAATATACACTAGTTAGGCTATGCAAAATAGTAAGAAAATTGGATTTTTTTCAACTGTTTAAATACTAGGCAAGCACCAGTCCAAGGTATCACTGCCTTTTGATTCTTTTCTATGAGATACCACTTTTACAGTAACCTGGGCTCTGTGAATTCAACAGAATTACTCCAATTTGCACAATGTGAGAGAAGAATAAGGCCTTTAGCTACGGACTTCCCACCCAGTGGTATATTACTGTCATATTCACATTCATATGTACACACATAGACATTAATGTGAAAATGTAAGGAGTCCATTTTACTTTTTCCAGGTTTTCATTATGCAGATGTTAATTTGCATAAATGGGAAAGGTCGCTTTCATCCAGGAGAAACAGGGAGAAAAATCATAAAGTAGACCTCATTTTTTAACTCATAAAGTATTTATTCTATGTTTTTGTTTGACAGCTGAAATAAGACGGAGAAGAAATACCTTCCTCATCTTTCTCTGACATCAGTGCAAAACTGTTCACAAAATAAATGTTATTCCTGCATGTTAGCAGACTGTGAAAGTAAGACTTGAAATGGCTGCCTGATTACAACCTTAACACCAACACCTCCTTAATCAGTACTGCTTAACTCCCTTCAAATAAGCTCTGTATGATGTTATGATTTATTATATTGACTATGGCTTTTTTCCATTTTGCTTTTTAGGCTCTCTTAGAAAGTTGTAATTTATTTCCTCCCCACCCCCTGCTTCCTCTTAGTGAAGTGGATGCTTTTGATTAGATTTGCTAGGATTTAGTTCAGAGCGAATTCATTTTTATTCAACTCCAGGGAAAAAAAGAAAAAAAAAGAGTCCAAAATAATAGGCATTAATAACTTCACTGCCAAAATAAACCAAAACAAAATCCATAGTATCAGATCTTTGATATCATTTCCTTTAATATTTTGCTTTCTACATAAAAGGCAGAAAAAGAATTTTCTTCTCTCCTAGTCTTACAATTTACTTTTTGAGGAAAACATTGAATCAAAAAGATAAGACTTTCTAGAGTTTTGAAGCAGAAGAGGCAATTTATTCACTACAGTACTTTTACAGAACAACTATTTCTCAGGAGTTTTCAACCAATTATAAAATGAAACACGTCTTCTTATTTTGAACAATATATTCTCCCTATGTGGAAGAGATTACTTATACTAAAGGACATGTTTCTATTAATACCTAGTAGAGCCTAAGATGAGCTCTACAGTACATCAGAAAACTATTTTAGAAATCAGAACATAATCAGAAAATATTCCAGACTATTACGGTCTTCTGCAATACATTTTTAGTTGTAACCTTGATCTCTAACCCTGTCATATAAAAAGTTTACCTGGTGGGCATATTATCATCTATCATTTTACAATGTGATTTTTTTCCCTCTCAGATTCCATTGCATATATTGTTTTGATGTTTTTGAAACAAATACACAGTCAGACAAACCAATTATCTTACTCCTTGCCTGCTAAGGATAAAAAATGTGCTATGAATCTTAACCTATAGGTGACTTACATAGCTAACTAAGTATGGGGATGGGAAAAACATTTTAACACCTTCATGCTATTTTTGTGACTATCAACATAATAAAAATCCTGTAATTTGCTGACAAAACTCTGGTGCTATATTGTAGTTATATTTAAAACCGGTACTTTGCTTGAGAAATCAGCTTTAACTCAATCTATTAAAATTTGAAGTAACAAATACAGTTGTGGAAACAATTAACATAAAGCATATAACATGATTTAAATGTGCAATTCTATTGGAATATTTTTTACTGAAAGATGACATTATGATGTGTTCTTTGAAACAGCTTCCAGCTACTAAACTTAAACATTTTCACACTTTCCACATTCTCTTAAGTGTTTGATTCTGTGGCTTTAAGGAAATAGACACGTGAAAGTTCAGCAAGATGCATAACCTCTATAGAATGCATATAGAATGATTCAACAAACTACTCATAGATCGTGAGCCAATGATGAACTAGATTGTTCCCATTGTTTTCAGGATTACTTTTAAAGTATGTGCTGTTGTAATTATTCAGTTCATGAAGACATTCCTGAAGTCTTTTGGCTTCAAAGGTATATTTGAACAGGGCAATGAATTAGAAAGACATTTACTTCCCTGTGGGTCTCTGGCTTGACCTGGCTAACTACACTGACAACCTTCAAAACTCCTTTTGAACAACGGGTCTTCTACAGTAGCTTCTTAATGAAATTGGAAATTTTTCCTTGAGGGTATCAGTTCAAAACAATACGGAGAAAAAGAAAACACTCTTATTTTATGAAAATTTCTTCCTGGTAGAAAGTGATGCAAGAACTAAATCAAACAGGCAATTGTTTCTTTTCACAAAACTCTGCAGTTAGTTCTTCCAAACAGAAAAAGAAATCTCATCAGATTCAATTCCCCTGTGTTAACCATTTATTAGAGTAGTTACACACCTGCCTATAGTTAATCTTCCTATATATTTGTATTCATTGTCTTATTTGTTGTTACTAACACTTCTAACTTCTATTTGAAATACCTACACTCACTGCCCATTCTCACGTTTATATAGTTACATGTAGTTATTAGAGAGCGCTTCTGATACTGTACAGACTATTTTGGAAAGTCAGTGCAAAAAGAAGAGAAAAACAACAGAATGGATGTATTTATTTAGCATTTAGAATTAGCCAAGAGTATATTTTCATTTTCATTCAAAGCTTGAAAAGCACACAGAGTTTGAGAATAAGGAATTATTCAGAATGAGGGAAATATAAAATACATTAAGCTTGATTCCATCTGTATAAAGTTGTCCTTACATTGTCCTAATATATTTTATCTTTCCAGGAATTTATGATAGTTTCAATGCCACGTAATATATGGATGCATAAACCATCTAATCTTTCTTCAACCCTTTTTACACAGTATTTAAAAATGCTGCATTTGATCCTTTTTGCTCAACCTTTTCTGGAATTTGCCCACCCTTTAGGGATATATATGCTAAGGGAAAGGTTTAATGAAATGCAAATCAGAAATATTTATAATGCAGAAAGAAAGGTACTTCAAGTTTTCCTGATTAAATTATATGTAAATAGGTCGATTACATATTAAGAACAATAACAGAAAAGAGAAACCTTCTCAATTGGGTTATGATAGAAGGTGCCAAAGTGACAAAAGCTACAAAATTCAAAGGTGCAGCACAGTCAAGACACAGTCAAGATACAGCCATCAGAGTCTTAGGATTAAATTCCAATTATGTGTCTTCTATTGAAAATTCAGAATTCCTAGTAAACTACTCTTGTGAACTCCCTGTTCTTACAGTAGCATTAAGCTGCTGTAACAAGGAATAGTTCTCATTCATGACAATTCCATTTTTAAACTGTTAACAGTCTGTTCCATAGTGGAGATGAATTTCATTACCAAATGAAAAAATTGCAGTCTAAGATCTAAACTTTAATTACAAAGAGATGAAAATTATAAAATAAACGTTCCGTTAAAATATCGCATAAGTAAGAATGAGATAAAATGTTTTCTTGGGTGGGATGATCATCAAAATAGCTGTCACAGTGTAAGTAAATTTGAAAGCAGTCAGTATATTAAGATTCTAAACCCACAAAAGAGTCCTTCAAAGCCTTTATTTTTCTGAAAAGGAGGAGATATTAGATGAGAGATTGCTTTTCCAAAGAGAAGGTTATGATTATTAGAGGATGTTATATTGAATAGATGAATGGAGATTGTTCTTTCTGCTTAAACAAACCAATGTTTCTTTGCTTATTCTAGAGATAAGGAATACCTCTGCTTCCTCCTCTTCTCTCACCTGATGGCAGATTCAGAAATAGAAGGACTACCACTGGAAAGGTTGGGATACTGAAGTGAGTTCTAATCAATAGCGGATCCTGAGATCACCATTTTTTGGTGAGCAGACCTGCTTGTTTTTTCATCTTTGAAAGCTTAAAGAAGATAAATAAATAAATAAGATAGAAAAAAAAATTACCTGAATGCACAACTGATGAATTTACCTTAAAACAGCAAATACATTATGCCATTGTATTTCCTTTCTCCTTGACTGTATGTTCAAATACTTTCTAAATGCACATATCAGGGAACATTTGCACTGACCTGTTAATCATAGTAATTATATAGATGGGGAAAGATAAGAGCTGATTTAGAAATGTCTGTGTTAATATTTTATATTAATTGGGAGTGAAACAAAGTTTCTTTCACTGTTATAACAAATTAATGATTTCAATGTAGCCACCATTATCAATAGGATTTCAAAATCACATGGTAACTAGTGTTATCTCATGTAAAAGATTAAGATCTAAATATACTTTTTGAGAAGAATGTGATATCTCACTTGTCGTTTATTCACTTAGTAAACCAAATTGTAGTGCTGAAGACATCTTTAAATCACTTTTATACAAAGCTGAATGGAAATCAGGGCATAAGATAAAAATCTGTCCTTCATCAGTTTAAGATGATAGTTGTGCTGTTGGTTGAATTGGCAAGTAAGACTTCAGTGTTTACAGTGCTATGTCTGGGACACCGCTTCTACACCACTGTAAGTGGTTCCCATAAATTGTTTGCGTGTGACTGCTCTTCAGTATGTAATGTGACAGTGTGCCAGAAGCTACGTCAGCAAATTCAAACAAAGATGCCAGAACTGGCTCATCACCATATTTTCAACAGCATATTACTGCTGTTCTGTCAGTGGTACCACGTGCCTTTGGCTTCCCAGTCCTACACATCAGCTCTAGACAGACTATGGTACTGTTGAAGGCAAAGAACATGGGTAGTGATTAAAGTCTCCCTCTGAAAACCTACCCAACACATGACTTCTATGTGAGCATTTTTATATCTAATATGAAGCTGTTCTCTTTCATCATACTAAATGGAAGGTGATCTCTTTCATCATACTAAATGGAAGGTGATCTATGATCTATTTTTTTTCTAAACAATTGACATTTTCACTGTTTGATAGGGGTTTTCTCAGATGATGCACTGGTGTAGTCTTTGATAGATTTTCCTAGTTTGTAGCTATGTAGAAAAATGAAGACTGCATACCAGTTAGGAAACAGACAAAAAAACAAATTGCCACATGATGTGCGTTTACTTAGAGCATGAGCTACTTTTAAATTGTAGCTGTGTACATTTAGTTTTAGATTAAGGTTCTTGTTTGCCTCATTAATATACTAATGCCAACCATCACAGTTCTTCTCTTTAACAAGGGTTGAATAGATTTGATGAACAATTTTCAAAAATTTGGAAGTGTACCAGCTGCAAAAAAAAGAAAAGAAAAAAAAATGGTACAGGCAATGTTTACCAGTAATACAGTAATACTCTGGACACCAAAACCAGATAATAAATTTAGCACTTTTCACAGAAATAAAAAATTTTCCATGGTAAATGAAGTAAGTCAAAGTTTAAAACAGTCAAACTTATTGAAAAACAAACAAACTCAACGCAACACCTGAAAACTTGTGCAGTCAGATTTAGCCTGAAGTAAATTTTTACAGCTAAGTTATAAACAACCCAAAATAAGAAATTGTATAATAAAAGTGCTGACACCATCTTAACTACATCCTAGAGTTGCAAATAGCAATGCTGAAATGAGTCAGACTCATTGTGTCTTTCACAAACATGGTTTCATTTTTAGAAGTACTTTACCACTGACGGCCCACATTTGCATGACATAAACTTTCATGATGAAACATCTTACCAGTTCATCTGCAAAGTATGGAGCAGAGATCATCTTTGTTTAATTAGTTCTGTGTTTGCCTAAAGGCATTAGGAACTGCAAAATTTGCAAGCTTGTTTCTACAAATTTGTTATGAAATAGAAACTGTCTTTTTCTGTTCCTCCATCAAGGTAATATGCTTTGCTCACATTTAACTTTTTTTTTTTTCTTCTCCTAATGAGCTGTTTCTGATAGTCAGCTGCTTTTTCTGCTCTATAGTTCACCGAGGGCACCATGTTATCTGCATTATTCATTACTGGAGCTGTGGTATACCTTGGTTAGATGCTAAACACAAAACAGTTTCTAGGCATAACTCAATGTCTTCCGCAGAAATCATGAATTATGTAATGCACAAATCTCCCCACAATAACCTCACTTCTTTCTCTGGCAAGTCAGTTGGCTATTTTTATTAAATATTGCTCATCTGCCATATGGACTCCAGCATTCAAGGTAATTATGAAATTGAAATATGGCAATACCTTATGAATCTGTAAAATCATTTCCCAATTAAAACTATTTTAGAACACCACATATACAAAATAATTGTATATAATTATGCACATCAAGAACAAGGGATTTTTTTTAATCACCAAAACATTACACAAATATTCCCATTTGTCATTGCTCAATGTACTCTATATAGAATTTAACATGCTTCAGTGAACAAATTCTATCAGTTTGAGAAAACCAGAGCAAGTGCAACAGCTGAAAAACAAACATCAAACAAAGCCCTTTATTCCTGCCTGCTAGTTTTATTATTCCTGGATTATTCTTTATGTTACACATTTTATGCTCAATGCAGTTGAAATGCGTAGTGTGTCTAAAAAAACTTCTGAAATTTAAATTTCTATGTTCTATCATCAACATTGAAGAATTAAAGAAAGAAATCAATTCTTTTCATATGAGCAGGATAATTTGCCTCCAGGAGGAAAATGTTTATATGGCCAGACAGGCATTTGGTATGATGAATTAGAGAAATCCTTCACGATGGCATCTAGCACACTTCATGCTGAAGCAGAAAAGCATGGCATGTAGCGTATTGAAGATCAGCATAAGCAATAGTTGGTAAATAACTAGTGCTTGCTGGCTTGTCATTCTATTGCTGAATCACATATATGCTTCTCTGTATTTTAATAGTGCTTCTCAATATTAAAAAAGAAGAGTTGCCTTCAGAAATTTTATCCACAGTACACAGTTTCTACTATGTGTAAAATTCAGTTATCAACTGCATTTCATGTATGTCGCTAATTCAAAGTCACTGTGGAGAAGTCTTATCAAAACAAGATTTTGCAACATCCTGGTTACAAACAGTGATGTGCTAATTAAACTGTCCTTATGCTTATCTTTGCCAACAAAAAAGCTAGCCTAGGCATCAAATCCTCACTGTTCTGAAAAAAAAATCCTGGATTGTAGGAGAATACACAGTGATAATCAAAATGATATTCTCACAAAGTCTGATAGCTCATTAGAAACTGAGCTGAGCTTTCTCCTGTGTTGTCTTCTCTTAATTGCCTATTCATGATAAGACAATGAGGGTGTAAAATGTAATGAGTGAGAGGATCACAGGGAAAGTGTTTGTAGTTCTAGTGCCTAACAATGACAGAAGTGCTTATCTTAGTCACTGTGCACTCTCACAATGTTACTGACTGAATGTAGCTGTAAAGGGGATAACTTCATTTTCCTGTCTTGGGAATCCAATGAAGGATATAATTTGAAAGTATCTTCTAAGAGACAGCCTTGGGAGTGAAGGAAGGTAGAAGATTCAGATCAAGTGAGAAACATCTGAATAAGTACCACTGATTTTGATTAAGAGGTACAGAATGAACAGCATTTAAGTGTTGCTGTAAGGTTGCAAGCATTACTATATATTTCTAGTGAGATGCTTATCACTTATTAAAATGTTTGACCAACAAACTAGAAAAAAAATATACAGAAAGTTTCTACAAATGATCCAAAGGCTGAGAGAAGTTTTAAAGAAAAAAGAGAAGTCACCGATACCTTGTGATTCTGTTTGCTTTGGAAACTGGGTATAAATAGTTAATATACATTTTAATAATGCCACACATTAACAAAGAACCTTATTTAACATAAAGATTAACTGTCCTGGAAGTAGTAACTTTTTAAAAAAAGATGGGCATTATGGACAGATAAGCAGCTGTACTTGATTTCACATGACAAAAGGCAAATGCAGTACACGTGAAGGAAGCGCTTTGGACAGCATAGGAAGTTATTTGGCACTAGCCTCACTCCTTCAGAAACACTTTCTATTGTCAGCATCCTCAGCTAAGGAAGGATGTTAAAAACTAAATAACGTAAACATGTAAATGTTGTTTCACTGTGGTAAATAGATGAGGTAGATAATGCCTTTACAGAAGATAAGGAGGGTAGGGTTGCTTTGGAGAGACCTAGACAGATTGAAGAAGTGGGCTGACACTTCATGAAAGTAAATTCAAAGACCTATACCAGAAACAGAATGAACCACGTAACAGTACTGTCTGGAGGCCAACTGGATAGAAAGTAGCTTTGGAGGTTTGGAGGAAAGAAGGTGCAGAACCCTGTAGTCAATGAGACAGACAATAATCTGTTGTGTGCCTTTGTGGCAAAGTCCAACCACATTCTATGATGCATTAGCAAAAGCATTGCCAGCAGGTAAAGGGAAGTGAACATTTCCCTTACTCAATACTTATGAGACAGCATCGGGAGTATTACATGCAGTTTTGGGCTCCAGAGAAGTTCCATAAAGATGGCTGAGGTACTGGAGAAATTGATAGGTGGGGAAGAGGTAGGGAGAGTCCAACACAGGTGGTTAAGGGGAAACCTTATTATTGTCTTCAGCTACACAGCAGAAGGCCAAAGAGAAAATGAAGCTGATTTCTTCTCAAAGGTGCACAGAGTGAAAAAGATAGACAAAAATTACGACGTGGGAAATTCTGATATTAGGAAAAAAATTAGCATGTAGTCAAAATCTGGAACTAGGAATTCAAAGAGGTTTTAGAATCTTCATCCCTAAAGATCTTCAAAACTCATCTGAGGAAACCTGAGGCAAGTTGCCTTGAGTTTGAGCTGGGAGATCATACCAAATGTCTCCTACAGGTCATTTCAAATTTAAATTATGCTACAAAATTATTCCAGGACTGGGAAACAGACACTACAAGAACTCAGTCTGACTTCACTAGTCCATGTATCTCAGAATTACCACAATGCATAAACACACAAGAAACCAGATGTTGATAGTTGAAGACAATTGATCTGAGGAATGCATGGTAAGATCCAGCTTCTGGAGCTGGAGGCAGAAATTTAGTTGAGATACAGCATGTGCATTTTAAATAGCAGAAATGAATAGCAACTAGAACAAGAGCTGTGGTGGAGAACCCAGTTAATGGAAATCTTTAAATAAAGATTTAAATAAAGATTTTTAAAATAAAGATTTTTTTTCTAAAGATATCCTGTTGTTCAAATGGGAATCAATTCAGGGAAATCCTACCGTTTGCTTTAAACAAGGGGTTTTGTTAGGGGTTCATTCTGGTCTTACAGAAAATGAACCTGTGAACCTTAAGTCCTTCTTTAACACCATAATGTGTACGATATATATGTTCCATCTGAGTTCACACTTTTTCAAAGTGCTCCCTATGGATTGTCTCAGGACAAAGATAAAGGCAGAGAAAGCTTTTGAGCATGTTTGAATTGGAGCTGTCTCCTCTATCTTTTAATATAAAGGAAAATAATTTATCAAACAGATAGATTTGAGGTCAGAGACTTTCTAGTAGCTAACAGTGTAGATATTATCCCTAACTCTGAGCCACTGGCATACTCAGCTATAATTACCAACAAGGTTATTATGCATCCAAAATGACAAGTCTGTATTTCTACCAACAAATATTTAAGCTTTAGGGGTATCCTAAATTAGCTTTTCTTTCCCCTTGAGACATGGAGAAGGAGAAAATACTTTGGCTGATGAATGAAACATCTAGCCCAGAAAAATGTAACAGAAGCAGTGAACATATTTCTGTTGGAGAACAGAGTGACAGACCTATTATAAAAATCTAAATAAAATTCTAGATAATATTCTGTTGAACGTTTCAGCATCTGGTATTTGGACTAAAGGCCCAATATATTTTAGATGCTCAGCAGGCTGTCACCAGCTTTTGAAGTAAACTTATGATTTGTTTTCAGAAAACATAGAAATCAATGTATATAATAATATGCTAGAATTCTTAACGATATACTGAGTGGACTTTTAGTGACCATTATCTTTCTATTGTGTGGAGGATGTATTCATCATTTATATACCCTTCATCTTTTACTATCTGACATGCTTTTGTACAGATATTGCCCATACATAGTAATGAGTTTTTAGAGTATTATCCTGCATTCTGTACTAACACAAGCAGTATTGTATTACCTTATTGTAACAGCTCACCTCAGTATGCTGACTTATACAGAAAAGATACTTAATACAATGGATTTCATATTAAGATATTTCTTTCTAGCAGATTGCACATGCAGTGATAGTGTCTATGCAATCTGAATTACTTGACAAGGGACTGATCTGGAAATAGTTGGCCTTTTTCATCTCTTTTAAAGCCTAAAAGAGGATATAATGAAAAAAGGATAAGATTCAACTTAGAAAAGGATGGCTGATAACAATAGAATGCATCTCTGATTACAAGTTAATCATTACAAATTTGTCTATTTCTTGTCTAAATTCAATGAACATATTAATAGTTTTGCTTAGAATTTTTTTATCCAAGAGTAAAGAAATTGTTTATGACTGATATACTGCAGTGTCAAATAAATAATACTGGAAGTCCACCAAGCTGGAAATCCCTTTGTTAATCTTTGCCATTCCAAAGGGGCTTGCGTTATCAGGTCTTTATATTTTGAGCTAATAGAAGCCTAATACTAGAGCAAAGCAACCGTGGAAGAATATAGAGTCCCCTGTGGCTGCAACTGAAGCTCTAAAAGCCTGTTTTTCATTTTTAAACTGTTCCTCTGGGCATAGGTAATGTTCAAAGAAGCATTTTAAAGAGAAAATGAAACTTTAAAAGCTTCAAAATCCAGTTGTAGGTAATCCAAGATGCTGTCTGTGACATCTTCTGTCTTAGTGATAGTCTTATGGGAAACAGCAACATTCAGTGCTTCTCTTGCTGCATCATAACACTTTAGAAAAGATTGGCCATATTTTTCTTGAGGATCATTGCAAGTTTGCTAAATCAAAATCCTTACCATGAAAAAAAAAAAAAGAGAGATTGCCACTGTATTTGAAATAAGTTTGTTCCAATGGAAAGATTATGCCTTTCTAAAGAAAAAAAGATAATAATTCTGGTGATATAGAACATGTAAAGCAAGTGAAAACAGAAAGAAATGTTTGTTCTGACTTGCAATATGACATTTTTACAATGTCAGTGATTGTATGCAATGAATATTCTCAGAGTTGGGTAAAGAGCTAGAGACTGCATAAAAGCAGACAAATGTCTGAGTGAGCAAGAACAGGAATTGGAATGAGATGCAGACAAAAAAATCTGCACAGACTAGTTTCTGCACAGACCTAGCCAAATGTTGCCAGATTTTGAATTTGCACTGGCTACTTCTGTCATAAACACAATTTTTTGAGTAATAAAGGAAAAGGACATTTGAAAATTTTGGCAGAATACTCATGGCTTTTTTGTTTTGTTTTGTTTCAAGAAATTTCTGAAATATTTGAAAAAAATCTGAGAAAATTAGAAACTTTTACCATTTTTAAATTGACCAGATTCTGGGCTGGGAACTTTCAAGGTGCAACAGCTTACTCCTTGTTCCCTTAGTAAAGTCCATTAATCTTCCAAATGAACTCTAAAGTAAAAATGTCAATTTTCTTCTTCTTCTTCTTCTTTTTTTTTTTTAATCTTTACAAAGGTTTAATTCTTTTATTTCCTACTTTCTTTCTAGTGCTGCATTACAAAATTCTCCTACAGGGAAACAGAAAGATATATGTATTAATGGTATGATCGTAGATGCATTGTTTCATTCACCAGCAAAACAAAAACTGGAAAAAAGTAGTTTTGAGGTAAATTCTGTTTAAAAACCCTCTGTAATTCCTTATCAAGTTATCTTTGAAGTCTTTTCCTTCCTAAATATATCCTAATCTGTACATAAATACCTATGTATCTGTAGGCATGTAAATTGAAGTTAGTCAGATACATTTGAAATGGAAAGTTACCAGTCAAACTGTAAGACTATACATAAAAAAGTAGAAAGTTGGGAGTCAAAAGCATTTTCTGCAAGGACACACCATTATAGGATAAGAATTTCAAACTGAGATAGAGGGGGAAAATCCTCTGAAATACGTTTATCAGCAAATGACCCTGATCAGCTGTGTTCCATCTGAGGAAGATCATTACTGTACACGTCAGGGTAGTGCAGGAGACAGGTTAAAAATGGGTTTCAGATTATTGACACTTTTTATTAAAGTTTATTTACAGCTGGGTATAAGAGAATATAGGCCCAGAATTACAGAACTTTTTAAAACTCCAGAGATTATAGCTTTGAAAACCTTTGCAAAATTCGTAGTTTCTATTTCTTGCATTAATCCTATCTGAATGCAAATGCAGTCTTTCAAATGCAATGCTCTAATTCTTTCAAGTTTTTATATTTTAATGTATTTTCATTTATGATTTGTTTACTGCTATATTCTATCGAAGGCTGAGCCTTTCCTGAGTAGAGTACATGCTTAAAAGCTTTGCTGAATATAGAGAGGTTTAAATAAGTATAATGATTTAAGTTCTCTGCCCAGTCAAGATTTAAAGGTCATATATAGCATATAGCTCCCTGCCCAAAGGACAGACTCCATTGGAATTACACTTTTAAACTTACAGGTCACCTGCAACTGTTTTCTGTTCCTTTATAAACCTGAGACTTTCACAGAACATACACTGATAATTGATACCTGAAGATGTGCATACAATTACAATACACCTTTGTATTCCTGAAGGGTTGTATTCTTCTTTAAACATTTAGAAAAGATAAAAGAAATCTGTAAAGCTTCAGCTCCTTCAAAGTGGATTTTTCTTTAGGAGAGAAAGTGGAGTTTATTTACGCGTAGACTGGGCTCTAAGAAACACAAAAGATCATTGATGATGGCCAGCTACTTTCAATAATGAATCAAAAAGGAAAGCTGTAAATACTGATTTCTGGTTGAATTTCTCTTCCAGCTGCAGCTGAGAATTGTGTCCCAAACTTTTTCTTTGTTAATGAAAATTCAGTAGAAAAAGAAGTCCAGGCATAGAAACATTTCTGAAGAAGCAATGTAAGAGCATAGAATATACATTTTTATAGTTTCTGAAGACTACTTTAGCGCTAATGGTGGAAATAAAAGATCCCTCAAAGTCATAGCATCATAGAATCCTTAGAGTTGGAAGGGACCTTTAAGGGTCATCTAGTCCAACTCCCCTGCGATGTACAGGAACATCTACAGCTAGACCAGGTTGCTCAGAGCTTGGTCCAGCCTGACCTTGAATGTCTCCAGGGTCAGGGCTTCCACGACCTCTCTGGNACTTCTGATGCAGCCCAGAAGTCAGATGTGGTAATACAATACTGTTAATCATAGTAATTCAGTTACATCATTACCCTCATTCTGAGCTGTCCTATTGCGCCTCCTTTTACAATAGGTAATGATGTTTTATAACTTGCATGCACTTTTGTCTAAAGATATGAAGATGTAAAGTAAGCAAGCAAGATGTGTGGCTTATTGAGGCTCAGATTGCTGCAACGAACAACTTTTTGTTACTATCTTCATTCAGTTATAAATGTAGAAAAAAAACTGTCAAGTCTTTCAAAATGCTATGGCATAGACAGGCAAGAAGATGTTGAGTATATCCGGATATAGACAGACCATATTCTTGTTCTAAACTTGGATTCCTATACGGGACAGTTAGCTTCTTTACATTTCTATGTAATTTTCTCAATGAGTGTAGATTCTCCACTTGAAGCACACGAAACTGGAAAAACTTTTGCAAATACAGAATAAATAAATAAATAAATCCATAAGTATTAGACTACTCATTACTGAATTCCAGCTTCTCTGCTCCTTCCATTGGAAGGCAGTTCCAATAATACATTATTTTAACAGCTTTTAACTGTCTCATTTCCAGCTAAATACATTTACAGCCATCACCATTTTTTCCTAGTGACAGCATTGTCCTTTAGCTTACAATATCACTGCTCAATATTTACTCCTGCAGTGTGTGTTTTAGACAGCAATCATACATGCTCACAGACTTCAACAGTTTTACTCAGCTAATCAGTTCAGACTCCTTAAATTTCTTCTTGCAAAACAGGCTCCTCAGTCCCTTGATCATCCTAGCAGCCCCACTTTGTACTTTTCCATATTTGAGGTTACTTTTCTTGTACATTGGTGTCTCCCCGCATTCTCATGCTCCAAGAACTGTATCTAATGGTTGCGGAAACTCTTAAGCTCCACCAATTACTGCTTCCTGAAGTCTGTTGATGTAAAGCTACCAGTAGAGGTAGAGAACATCTTATAATTGTCAAGGGATATGATATCAGTATGAGCCTCAATAGAGAGAACACAGCATCGTTGCTGAAGTTGTATCTGAGCTGGACATACAATTTCATGCTTAAAATTAGAAGCAACACACAAAAAAATTCTGTTTCAACATATGAAGCAGAACCTACATTTTTTGTCTTCATTCCAGTTCAGTGGAATTTAATTATTGTTGGTATGCAGACTCTAGTCTCATAAATATAATTTGGAAAATTCAGAAATTCAGATTTAATTTCAGATCAACTATAACCTTTTATTCTATTACAGTGAAACAAACGTTTGTCCTATAAATTTAAAAAGAAAAACCATTTGGGAAGATTAAAAGTAGAACAACAACAAAAATCTGACACCTATTTCAGTGGATTTACTTTCTCAGAAAGAAAATCTTTTTGTTCTCTTATGGACAGGAAGACATGGTAGTAGTGTAGATCAGACCCATACACAGTGTTCCACTGTCTGATAAAGCATATCTACCTGCAGTAGATAAATATTTTTAAGAAAAGACAGTGTACAACACATGGAATGATTGGTAAACTTATAAATTACCTTTTGTTACTGAATCCAGAGAGAATTTCATGTTAAAAATTAATCCATAGTTAACGGAGGAGATATTGCAAACCTTGGATCACAGCAATATTACCAGTTTATTTTCCTTAAAAAATACAGCATTCTGTTCATAAATGCTGGTAGCTACTGATCTGGCACGTTAACTAATGATTCGTCTTTTAAGGCAAACCACTTCAGCAGTACATTAAGCTATGCAACTGGGACCAGGATATTTTTTTGCAGAGAGATGATGGGAATACTCTTGATCCATTTCAGGCATTACTTGACGCATTTCTGAATCAAAGAAGAGGCAGCTGAGTTCTAAACTTTCTCAGCTTGTGCTTCCTATCAAATAAGAAGAGGGAGTTACTTATCTTTTCTTGAAAGTCTTTTCATATCTGACCAACTATTTATCCGGTAGGACACACAAATCAATATTTTTCATGATGATAACAAGTCAAGCATCTTCTGTGATTATTATTTTCCTGCTCTTTTTTTTTTGTTGTTGTTGTTTGTTTGTTTGCCTTAAGAAGATTTCTTTCATTAATTCCATTGATTTTCCTTTTTTTTTTTTTTTTTTGTTGTTTTTGTTTGTTTTTTTGCCTTAAAAAGATTTTTTTCTTTAATTCCATTGTTTTTCCTTTTTTTTTTTTTTTTTTTTTTCCTGTTTCCCCAATTTCTTTAATTGCAAAATCTCTTTTGGAGAGCACCGCTTGTTTATTTACTTGGTAAACTAAGTGGTATAAGTACTGTGGCAATAAGAGCCAAGAATACTTTTCTAGTGTACCGTCTCAGTTGCGCACAGAAACATTTGAGATGTTGAGGGCCAGATCTTTAGCTTGCATAAATTGTCATAGTCCCATTAATATAAATGCTGCAATGATCATGCCTGAAGCTTTTTTTTCTATATACATCATACCATGAATCTAATGATGTTGCCTACACTGTAACTCTTCCTTGTCTTCTTTCTGCTACTAGGGTTGCAGCCAGCTTAGAAGTATTCACAGAATCAGGACCATTACATACTTATATTTCCATGTTGGATCACATCATTTCTCACTATTATTATGTGTATTTAGTTTTACTTGGCTGCAAATCACAAGGTGAGGTGCATTGTGGATCCTTAAGTTGCACATTCCAAATAACAGGGGTGGGTCAGATGAAGGGAAGAACAAAGGAATTCTTTGGGATCTGACAAAGCCATTAAGAAATCTTTTGTGAGTGGTCCTTCTGTTGCTGAATGCATTGCTCTTTCACAGCTATCACTCACCCTTGAGAATCATGCAGATACCCACGACCAGATGATATGGGACTCTGGCATTTAACAGCTTTCAATAATAAACAGCTTTGGAGACTTCTTTGTTATTCAAACCACGAGGTGAAAGACTAGCAGCAAACCACCTGCCCAGCAGTCAGACACCTTTAAGTGACAATGGGCTGATGTCAAAGGCTGCAGATACCAAATGACCCATACGCACTCAGAACAGTACTTTCAAAACTTAATACCTGACAAAATCAAGCCCTCCAATAGTTGCATGCCATTTCATGGTTTTCTGAATTATATTCCATTGTGGACACTCAAATTTTATTGCAGACGTTAAAAACAGATTTGCAGCTCATCAGAATAAAATGCATTGAACTAAAGAAGTTGAAATAAGAAATGTGAACAGATTTCTCATTACTTTATCATAAAATTTCAAAAATAATAAAATATTTGGATAGATGCTGTAGGAGGAATGGTAATGGAAATGCTAATTATTTTTGGTAAATACTGTTCTTAATTTTGGTTTTGCCTGCTTTTGAAGGGTAGCAAATCATTCTCATATTAACGAATATAGACAGAATGAAGTCGTTAGAGTAGAATTTGATCAATAATAATAAACTACCCAAAGACTTAGAAGTGTTCTAAAAGTGTTCAATTTGCTTTTTCACATATTCTTGTGAGCACCAAACCAGTACCCATGAAAATTCCTTCCTTTCTAGGAATATTAGAAATAAGTGTCTGATTCTGAAAATAAGCAGGCATGCAAGTGATTGTACTTATGTGAACTCAAGTTGGTAGAATTAGTCACAGGTGTGTTTATTCTCATACATGTAGGGAAAAGCAACTCTGTGGTGGCTGAAACAGGCATCAGTGTTGCATGATTCAGGAAAAAAACACACTGCATAACTATGTGATTACACACCTATTATTTTTCACTGAAAAAGGTCAGTGATGGGAATTCAAATGTTATTTTAGTGCAACATGTTTATTTGCATTGTGTTCACTAATACCGAAAAGATAAAATCATAAAAGCACTTATTTCAGAAATCTAAACCGAAACACCAATGCTTGCTTTCTTAGTGCTGTTCTCCATTAAGAATGGATAACAGATTAATTAAAGCAAACATAGATCCATAAATCTATGCAATTTGCTGTGGATTCTCCCAAAATTATTGGATTATAAGAATATCATCAAAGACTGTATTTCTACAAAGATAAAGAATTTATAATACCATCTATAATAATGACATCTGCACTGAAATATATATAGCAATTGTAATAATAGCTTCAGATTAATGTAATACCTGGAGGTTGGCTACCAACAAAGATAATGGAAGCTGGCAAATATCAGGTCAGCTGTTCTTCCACTTTTATCAGGCAAAAATGCTCACTTGCCTTGATCATTACCTTATAAATACGTCTTAAATTTAAAGAATATTGCTATGGCTAATTGCAATATTTAATCATCAAACTTGTATGTTTTAATATTTTAAAAGCCAAAACTAAAATATCTACCACCAAAACTAGCATAAAAATCAGAAACAAAAACAAGGTTTACTTTCATTAACTGAACTCAACGAAGGCTCTTTTATCCCTTTCTTCTCACTGTAATAAAAACCAACCTAAGCCCCCTTTGAAACTAGCACAGTGGGATCTGAAGAATGAAAAAATGTTGATTGACTGGCACTGCATGCAATAATTTGAAATGAGCATAATCTTTTCAGGTAAAAATGGAACAGTGCACTGTTGATATATGTATGAACGAGGTCCCTCCCCACTGCCTAAGGCAGGCAGCAGAGTGAAGATTGTCTGTAACTAAGGCCTAGCAAGCATGACAGAATCATTTTTTTCACATACTTTTCAGCTAATCTGTAATGTCAGACTCACATCACTGTACTTTCTGCAGCTACCAGACCTGCTGCAGCTTCTGCAGCTGTGGGACTTGTCTCCAGCACTTTGGGGGCCAGAGTCCTGGGTGAGGTGACTCCCATGGTCAGAGGCACCAAGCCAGGCCTCCTGGGCCCAGGCCTCAGCTGCCAGCCAGCTTTCTCATGATGCCCATGGCCTAGTGTGTCATTGCTGGCACAGCTGAGAGATGCTGTACTGCAGCTGCTGTGTTTTGGTAGCAGTACAGATTTGAGGTTTAACAGTCCAATCATGTTCACACTTCCTCTCATACGAATATTACAGAAAAATAATCTGAAGGCCAAGGCCAGACATGGGTGAGATCTCCCACATGGATTGCATGGCTATACCTGTGGCTCCAGGAGCTGTAGCAGCTAATGTCTCAGCTTTTATGCAGATCTTAAAACCTGGAGAGAGCGCTGCAGATTTTCCTTTTTCTATCTGTGCTTCAGTAGCTTTGTATTTTTAGGTCTCACTCTTACTAGCTTGAAGACCTAAGTTTTTCATTTTTGAAAGATGGCTATCTTTTTGAAATCCCTTTGGAATAGGTTATTTCCTCAAAATCCCACATGTAAACTTCATCTTTACTTGTGGGTCAAACAAAATAAATAAATAAATCTGAGGAACAGGACTAGCTGTTCTATCTACCCGTTTAACCACTGCAGTTACCACACGTGGCACAAAATCTGTTAGGTCTATGGAATATGAGACTTTCACAGAAGCTCACTATTGTGCTCTAGAAACAGTGCAGTTTTGTTTCTTACTGTTAAAAATGTTGCTTGGGTTAAACCGAATTATATATATGTATTTAAACAAAAATGAAGCAAAAGTTTGAAAACTGCTTGAATAAATAAGTCTTCTTTCATTTTAGTACAAACATAATAAATTTGAAACAATGAATGTACTTTTTCAACATTATGTTTTAAATTTGAAAAATCAAATCCAAGAACTGTTAAAAATGTTTCATTAATTCTTTCATTTTCAAATTCTTTTCATAGCTGAAGGAGTTTGAAATTACTTTGAATTTGAAAAAACTTTTTGTAACCCAAAAGCTTCAGATGTAACTTTTTGCTTAATATTTGACAATACGGGTATAAAGAGGCGTACAACAGGGAAGTTGGAGAGAAACATAATACAAAAATATTTTGCTAAAATAAGAGGCTGCTAATTTCAGCAACATCTGACTCTACTGCTTAGTTGTGAACCAGTAGCAAGCCAGAGAGAACATTTATTGCAAGAGAAAACATGATATCATGACAGTGCAAATGTTTGTTCTGCAAAACATTTATATGACAGCAAAATTGTATTTCACCAGTCTCAATCAATACTATTCTCTTTAAGGGCCTCCAGTCTTACCCCGGCAAAGATTTCATTGCAATTAATCTATTTAAAGAGAGACTTTGAGAGTTTCTTTGTCATAGGACTTCAGGAACAGGCCTTAAGGCAGCTCTCTTAGAGCCAAGGGATAATAATTTCACTTCCCAGTAGCATATTTCAATTACAGTATAATTAAACCAAATGCTGAAGCCATATCTTAGATTTGGTATGATGATGACAATGGAAGCTCAATTAGAAAGTCATCCAACGTTTCAAATTGCAGACCAAAAGTAAGGGCAGCCTTTGGACTCGAGTCTGCTACTACAGCATGTAAAGCTGCAGAGTCTGCTGTTAGAATCTATACGTGGAGCAGCTGCTTGAAGAGATCCCAACGCTACTTTTGTGAAGCACCAAGTGGTTAACAAATCATATCAAACTTCTAATGATTTCTCAAAACAGCTTGTGAGAAACAGACCATTAATGGACATAGAATATATGAGCTCCCATATTTCATCTTCCTGCAGCAAAGCCTGCTAATAGACACAATGAGAGAGGAAATACCCTCAAAGATCCACAAGTGCAATATTTTTCAACAGGGTTGGCAAAATTTATGTGGTCAGAGCTGATGCATGTTTGTAAATTGCATCAATGAGCATATATCTACACTATATAACTGAAACATAATTCAATAATGAGTTAACCAAATGGCATTAAATTAGACCAACTTATTTAGGATGACTTCCTTATTAATGCAGTCATAGTCTAATTTTCCTCACTTACAGTTGATAACACAGCGTTGATGACCCATCTGAATAATCCCAAGTGATACAAAGATACCATTCTTACAATTATTCAGAAATCCAAAAGAAACAAAGAAAAAAACAACTCTCAAGATTAAGACTTTAATTGATTTTTTAAAAACTTTGTTAATTTTTGAAAAAATGTTCTGCATCATAAAAAGATACTCTAAGCACTACAACACCATATGCATGTATTCTTAAAAACTAATTCAAATAGTTGAACACATCCTTCATTTACAGAAATATTTAATGGACTTAGAATCAATGAACTTCTAATAGTGAGGAGAAATAAATTACAGCACCCTTACTGTCAAAGCAATTTCAGGCTTTGTACTCATCCTCTGTTAGCTTATTTCAGTTTTTAAACCACAATCAGTAGAGGTTTAGGGTCCTGCATCTCTGTCATTTATAATAAAAAGGAACAATTATTTCTGCAGGCAAAGTTGTACTATTTGAAAAGGGTAAGATAAACAGATGTGCATAAAGCATCCTTAGAAAATAATGAACAAATGGTTAAATACATTATAAATAGCAATAATAATAATAACAATAAAACAGCCATCGGCTGTCCAAAGTACTCTGTGTACATTTGTGTATCTACCTATACCATTCAAGTGGCTATAAAAAACCTAAAAACAGTAAGCCAAAACCTCTTGGATAATCCCTTAAGCCCTCAAACAATAAACAGGAAGAAATTCTGTCATATAATTTATCAAGCTGTGAAGTTTCTATTGTTATGAACAAAAGCCCAGTAAAACAAAAATGAATAATGTGAGCACAATCTTGGGAAAAAATTCTTAAAATAATAGAAAAAATATTCAGCATCCTTTATTTAAGTATGAAAATATACCTTACACCAATAGACAAAGATATGTTCTAAAAGCACTCAGATGAACACAGAAAAAAACTTTAGTTATTTTCTTTGAATTTCTATGAGCTGCTGGAATAAGAAAAGTTTTCTTGTTTGACCTGACATTTTCTTTGGAAAAGGTTTTATAAGCATTAATATCTACTCATTTATATGCATCTGAGAAAATGCCTGTAGCATTCCAGAATGTGAACACTGTATTGACTACATTCCAAACACCCCAAAATACCACAGAATTAGAAAGAACTAGGCTAATCATAGTTTTCAGATATTTTTTCTACAGTATGTCTATGTTCACCTTGCTCATACCTTGATGATATTTGTGCTTTTATTAAAAAAAAAAAAGAAAAAGAAAAATGAAACAGGAATATTTGTCCTGTCTAATAAATTATGTAATATTCTCCATATCACAGAATCACAGAATCACAGAATTGCAGGGGTTGGAAGGGACCTCGAGAGATCATCGAGTCCAGCCCCCCTGCCAGAGCAGGTTCCCTACAGCAGGTCGCACAGGTAGGCGTCCAGGTGGGTCTTGAATATCTCCAGGGAAGGAGACTCCACAACCTCCCTGGGCAGCCTGTTCCAGTGCTCTGTCACCTGCACCGTGAAGAAGTTCTTCCACACGTTGGTGCAGAACTTCCTCTGCTCCAGCTTAAGGCCATTGCCCCTTGTCCTGTCCCCACAGACCACTGAAAAGAGGTTCCCCACCTCCATTTGCCTCCTGCAACTAAGATACTTATAAACATGGATCAGGTCCTCCCTCAGCCTTCTTTTCTCCAGGCTGAACAGACCCAGATTACCGAGCCTCTCCTCATA